>JZKD02S1218946.1:0-12454 GCA_000966675.3 Picea glauca | reverse complement strand
CCAGGATAAATGTTGTGTCTCTTGTGAATGTGTATTTCTCAGTGATCTTGTTCTTATGATGCTATTATCTATTGAAATGCAAAGAACTATAATAATGGCATAAACATTAACAGAATATTTCATCTTTATGCAACAACGTCTTGTTTTATGAGCAATTGAATGATGATTTAGGTGTTAATTGATGATGTGTTGATTTGTTACATTGAATGCCAGGTCATTTTAGTATTTATTGAGGAATTGATATTATTTGCATTGCTATATTGATAAACATTGACTTCGTCAATATTTATTGTTATAATTGCTTATATCAGAGAGTCTTATGAAGTACTAACCCATTGAATCATAGCTTGCATATATTGGTTTGCTGTTGCTTTGTTCCGGGCATGTGTTCTTTTTTGGGCCTTTACTTCATTATTGGCTGTTTAGCCGGGACTATCTGTTTTGGTGGTGACCTGTGAAGGGGGAACTTCACTTTTGACTTTTAAACTTTTGCCTCTTCAAAACTCCAGGTTACCGGAGACGTCTCCCCTGGGCCTAACCTCCCTAAAGAGAAAGAACCTCCCCATCGTGGTGACATTGGGTGGGATAGGTTCCTGTTATGCCAGTTTGGCCTTCTATCTTATAGCCATTTGACCTAGCTACAAATTGTGCGATAACAGACATGACCTCCCTGGCAACAATGCCACTAACGAATGGACCCCATGCTTTGGTAAAGCTGTTTAATGTTGTCCTCACCATAGAATCTGGGTCCACCACCTCTCCAACGGCTCCAAGCTCGTCTCTGATCTGGATGTATTGACCAAGGAAAGAAGTGACCGACTCATCTTGGAGCATACGAATGCCCCTGAGTCGATCATGAAGAACCATCTTCTGGTTCTCGTTAGAGCTCTCATAAAGCTTGCATAGAGATGCCCACATCTCAAATGCCCAAGCTTTCCCAGGCAAGTGGGGAATGATGTGATCCCTCACTGCATCACATATCGTCCTCTTTGCCTTGTTGTTCCTCTTCCCAAACTCTGCTAACAAGATGGGAGAAGTGGCATGGGGAACAGGAACAACTACCTCAACTATATCCTATAGTTCGAGGTCCTCTAAGACAAAGACAATCCTGGCCTTCCAAGGAGACCAGTTGCTAGCTCCAGCTAGCCTATCCTCCACACGCATCTGAGATGCTGACATCACTTCCGACTACACTCAAACTGATGCTCCAACTGCAAAGGAACGCTACCTTAGTCCTGTTAACACAAGTGTGAAAAGAGGCAAACGAACACCGACCTCACTCCTAGCAATATAGGTGTGAAAAGAGGTCGTGAAAAAATCAGCCTCACTCCTACCACGTAGGTATGAAAAGAGATTGATGAAAATGTCCACAAACTGCTCTACAACCCTCTACAAAATTCTGCCAACAAGCTGCCACTAAATTCTGTCAATGGCTGCCCACAAAATCTGCCCAAAAGGTGTCTAAAACAACCCACTCATATGCTGTCCAAAACTCGGCAAAAATCAGCCACCAAGCTTTGATACCATGAAGATTTTCCAGGGTCCTATCAAGCTGCCAACTAGGTTTGTCTTTGACCTCAAGTTGGCTCTAAGTTTCAACTGTCTAACAATGGTTTGCTGCTGTTTTAGGACAACAAACTGTTCAGTAACTTCTTTGCTGATTTTTTACGGTTACATAGGCCAAATGGGTGCTCTAGTATGTAGTTTTGTCACAAGATGTTAGCACATGCATACCATAAGCTATATAACACACCTAGAGATCTTTTAGTGCTGAAATGATGTTGTTCTAAACACTAGCATACATGAAAATGAACGCAGGTATTTTTGGTCAACATGACCTTGGATAAACCTCCCCCGAGGAAAACCAGTTTGAGATGAATGTATATATATGGGGTTCTTCAAGCATATAATACAACAAGGAAGATAAATGCAAAGGAACCTGATACTTTGCAAGCTCCTCACAAGATCTGCAATGGTTCCTTGGGATGTGTGCCCCTAGAAGAGTGCGCCCCCTCCTTCCTTGACTGTCCCTGAAGATCCTTGCGCCCTTGCTCTGTCTCTTTGCTGATTGAAGAACCCTTGCATTCAAACTGCCCTTTGCTTGCCCTCTCAACAACCCATAAACCATAAACAAGAAAGCTTCACACCAAATGCTACCAGGTAGCCTTGCGCCCTCCTCCTAGAAAACACACTCACCACAAATAACTGAGACTCCAACTTGCCTTGCGCCCTCCATGAACATGTGCGCCCTAGCTTGCTGAACTCTCCTCTGAATTCTCACCTCTCTACTCCTCACCAAACTCTCAAGGTGAACAAGTGAACAATTGAGCTCTCCTTTGCCCTACGCGCCCTCCTTAAGGATGCATGAAGAAACCTAATAAATGGGTGGATGAGATCATCTCATCTCATCCCAAGTCAATGGTTGAGATCATCTCAAGTAAATCTCAACTCAAAACCCACTTYACKTAAGTTTCCATAGTTTCACTTTATGTCCCTTAATTCACCCACAAAGTGAATTAATTGTCATTTTAGGCTAAAATGACCAAATTTCTCTTTTGACTTAAATCTCCTAAGTCAAAGTGAAATTAAACATAAAGTACATAGTACAAGGTACAAACTTTAAAGTACTTCCCACATGTGTTTAGAAGCACACAAACACAAGGGGACCACTTTCCAAGGTACTCAAATCTCAACACTTAAATCTATGTTTTCATGTTTTTTGCAGTTCATTCGACATTTTACATGTTTTTTAATATATAGGCATCAAAATATATTAAAATATGTATTATATAAAAAACRTTCTCGAAACGTTTCACTCCCAGAAGMTTTTTGAAAATTGAGCTTCCTGCTCCCGCTCCCCTCTCCCAACAGGCTTGATCCAGAGGATAGGTGCGTGCACAGACTTCACAATGTTTGGTCCATTCTTCTTTCTTATAAGCTAAGAGTATTTGCATGGGTTGTTATTTACCAAGGGATCCCCTCTAAGGCCCGATTGGCAAAGAGTAGGCTTTCTAATGGTCTTTTCCCTGTTTGCCACAGATTTGAGACAATGAAGCAYATTTTTTKGGAATGTCGGTTTGCTAAGAGTTGTTGGACATACATTCAAGACCAATATTCAGTTCTCCTTTAGGGAAGGATTCAATGGCATGCCGCTTTGTTTGGTGATATGTAACTATCTAGTTTGTTCCTCCTTCATTGTGCTTTGCAAGTGCTTGAGAGTTTCTGATTTATTTTCCCTCTAGAAGATCAGGTGTATGTTTGTTTTTGAGAAGGAGATTAGTTCTTTGTTTTCCTTTTGTGCCATGTGGCATGATGAGGTACGTCACCAGTTGTTCGCTAAGGGTGCTTTGTTGTTAAAAGATGCTCAATCTTTAGATTCCGTAACCTATTCGTATTTTATTTCAACATTAACAGTCTTATGGAAGAGAATATAAGGTCCATTGTATATAACCTTCACCTTTTGATTCGCTGTTTGTAAATATTTTTATGTAAATACAAGACGTATTTTAAAAAAAAAGTTACGACCCTATTGCACAAAGGGTAAAACTAGCCTGGTAGGAACATTTTAAATAGGCAGTCATACAAAAGAAAACAGAAAACTTAATCAAATGCGCCGACATGGATAGAAAGGGAGAAGTAAGCTAAAATGATCAATGTTTTGGTTGGGGCCAAAATTTCTGCTAGTCAGTTACATTCACCATTGGGCTAGACCATTGCTTGAGAGAGAGAGTGAATTATGTGCTTGGAATTTGAGATTATAACAATCAGTTGTAATTGGGACCAGCTGACGATTAGATTGGATTCACTATAGATTTTATATTAATTCCTGTCAGCGTATCTATTCTTTATGTTCCATACCTGTGAGTCTTCAAGTACCTCCACAGTTTGTCTAAAAACATTTGCAATGATTTGAGGCCACAATGGAGAGCTGCAATAAGAATTCTACAAAATTAATTACTACGTTTGGTGATAAATTGCAGTTTGCACTATTAAATATAACCATGAACAGAAATATAAAAGTCATCCTTGGACTTTAATGACAATTGCATTTTTTCTTCTACAAATCTTGAGTGGGAGTGTCCTGATCAATTACAGCACATTGTTTACACAAAGAAATGCTCTCCAAATCTGAGGAATAATATATGACTAACACAGTAACTCTCTAAAATACTAAAATGCAATTCACAAATTCAAAATGTGGCACACACAAGTAGAGAATACTTGAATCGATTCAAAACTATGCTTTTACATTCCTGAGATAATGCCATGCCTATTATGGAACTTTGAAAAACTGTTCCTAGTACAGATACGATAGATAAATACAAGTGCACATTATCAACTAGGTACCAGAACAAGCTTAGCATTTTCCACTTTGTACTTCAATTTCTATCCATTCTATATTTTCATCATAGAAGTGAAGCACAAAGAGGAACATTATAACAAAATCATATACTTTCATGTGTGTTTAACGAACATTCTTCTTTGTGCTTCATTAACTTGCTGATGCTACATTTGTTCATGTTAGAAACTAACGGTTGAATCAGTAGGGTCTACATTCTCTCAAGGCAAGCAAAGGTTAGACTAAATTATTTTATCATGTATGGGGTGCTTGATGAGACATAGATAGGGTTTAGTCTATATTTTAGATGTTAATCATTTTCAATGATTAGAGCTATTTTTACTATCATTGTGTGAAATAAAATTATATTAATGCCCATCAATGACCAAAGGTGCATCTCATAAGTAAATAACAAATCTAGCCTAACAAAAATCTAGGAAGATTAAAAAGGGGAAAATAGAAGGGTTTAACCCAAGGTTGTGATACTCGAACTCGCTAAAACTCGGCCAGCATAGAACTCGGAAGAACTTAGTTCAAGACTCTGCGAAACTTTGCAAATAGAAAGAAAAACTCAAAATACAGAAAAGTTTGTGTAGAAAAATAAGAATGACATTTCCATCCATAAAATCTATAAAACAAGAGTTTATACATCAATTAATCTCATCAAATATGATAATATAAAATTTGGCAGTTGAAATTTGCCTCAAACGCTGAAACATATACTACCAAGTTCAACATTTCAACTACTATTCAAATAAACACCCTCCAACTCTTTTATCAAATTGGTTGATACAGAGCTTGGTTGTAGAACATATTGGTCAATATGCCTAGATGGCGGTTTCATCCCTATGAACAATGAATTTGCCCATGTAAATTCAAGAGTTATTTTCCAGCACGTTCGTGAGTGCATTCAAGATTAAGACGGACTTTTCTAAAGTCCATCTTTATTGATTCAACATTGATGGTTCATGGATTCATTATAGGGTTCAACATTGATGGTTCGTGAAGACCTTGGCTAGATTGTTACATTGTTCTAGAGCATTATTTCAGCGAGATCCTTATTCCAAATTTGTTGTGTATGAGTTTGGGGGTCAGATCTTGAGGTGGGCTTTCTCCAGGGGACAATAGGTTTAGTGCTAGATTCAGTAGGGTTGGCTAGTGCTATTTTTAGCAAATTCCTCATACATATGATTGACATGTAGATTTTGAGAGCATGAACAAGAAGACGAGGATGGTTACATAGGCAGTCTTAGTGTCTTGAGTTGCTATTTTTAGCATGTTTCTATTTTCAAAAACTTGCCATTTCTGACATCATATTGTAGTTTTGGGGACTTGTTAACCCCTGGATTTTCACCCTTGAAAATCCTGAGGGTTAAGAGCCATCATGCACTACTTAGGCTGGCATTCAAAGATTTTCCTAGAGTTTAGCACTTGTATGAGCTAGAGGTTGGTTCCCATCAGAGATAGGTACATGACTGGTATATGGTTGTTTTTGCTTCAGAGTTAGAGCTAGCATAGTTTCACGGGGATTTGAGAGAGATTTCTATATATAGCAGGTGACCCTACTTTTTAGGAGACAATGACCGAAGACTCACTTGACAGTTTTGGGCATACAGGGTTGGTCCTTGCATGATACTGAGCCCGATGGCATTTTTCCAGGGATCATGCAAGAACTTTCTATTTTTAGCAGTTTGAGCTCCAGGCCTTAGATCAAGATTTTGAGTGTGCAATATTGATCCATGAGACATTCTAAATCTTTTTGACCTTTTCCAGGATGACTTGTCAGCGTTTTCTATTTTTAGCAGGTAGAGCACAAGGGATCGCATGTCAATTCTAATCACATATTTGGGGTCCTCACGGAAAATCGAATCCTGTGAGTATGATATCATTGACATGCGACGAGATTCTAATTTTAGTAGTGTCTATTTTCAGACAATTGACACATGCTGGTGTTCTCCTAGTCATCATGGACGTTTTTGACAGTTTCCTACTTTTTAGGAGCCAAACCCTATTTTTAGCAGTTTATATTTATAGCAAGGGTGGTCGGCTCCAAAGGTGACAAGTGGCACAGTCAGATTCTGACATTTGGTAGTGATGCAGTGACATGTAGCAGTTGGGTGGCATAATTAATGAGGGGGCGCACTTTCTAAGGGTAAAACAACATATCCATATCCAAGGGGATCTTGGACTTAGTGCATTCAGATTTGTGTGGGCCTATGANATGTCGGTTTGCTAAGAGTTGTTGGACATACATTCAAGACCAATATTCAGTTCTCCTTTAGGGAAGGATTCAATGGCATGCCGCTTTGTTTGGTGATATGTAACTATCTAGTTTGTTCCTCCTTCATTGTGCTTTGCAAGTGCTTGAGAGTTTCTGATTTATTTTCCCTCTAGAAGATCAGGTGTATGTTTGTTTTTGAGAAGGAGATTAGTTCTTTGTTTTCCTTTTGTGCCATGTGGCATGATGAGGTACGTCACCAGTTGTTCGCTAAGGGTGCTTTGTTGTTAAAAGATGCTCAATCTTTAGATTCCGTAACCTATTCGTATTTTATTTCAACATTAACAGTCTTATGGAAGAGAATATAAGGTCCATTGTATATAACCTTCACCTTTTGATTCGCTGTTTGTAAATATTTTTATGTAAATACAAGACGTATTTTAAAAAAAAAGTTACGACCCTATTGCACAAAGGGTAAAACTAGCCTGGTAGGAACATTTTAAATAGGCAGTCATACAAAAGAAAACAGAAAACTTAATCAAATGCGCCGACATGGATAGAAAGGGAGAAGTAAGCTAAAATGATCAATGTTTTGGTTGGGGCCAAAATTTCTGCTAGTCAGTTACATTCACCATTGGGCTAGACCATTGCTTGAGAGAGAGAGTGAATTATGTGCTTGGAATTTGAGATTATAACAATCAGTTGTAATTGGGACCAGCTGACGATTAGATTGGATTCACTATAGATTTTATATTAATTCCTGTCAGCGTATCTATTCTTTATGTTCCATACCTGTGAGTCTTCAAGTACCTCCACAGTTTGTCTAAAAACATTTGCAATGATTTGAGGCCACAATGGAGAGCTGCAATAAGAATTCTACAAAATTAATTACTACGTTTGGTGATAAATTGCAGTTTGCACTATTAAATATAACCATGAACAGAAATATAAAAGTCATCCTTGGACTTTAATGACAATTGCATTTTTTCTTCTACAAATCTTGAGTGGGAGTGTCCTGATCAATTACAGCACATTGTTTACACAAAGAAATGCTCTCCAAATCTGAGGAATAATATATGACTAACACAGTAACTCTCTAAAATACTAAAATGCAATTCACAAATTCAAAATGTGGCACACACAAGTAGAGAATACTTGAATCGATTCAAAACTATGCTTTTACATTCCTGAGATAATGCCATGCCTATTATGGAACTTTGAAAAACTGTTCCTAGTACAGATACGATAGATAAATACAAGTGCACATTATCAACTAGGTACCAGAACAAGCTTAGCATTTTCCACTTTGTACTTCAATTTCTATCCATTCTATATTTTCATCATAGAAGTGAAGCACAAAGAGGAACATTATAACAAAATCATATACTTTCATGTGTGTTTAACGAACATTCTTCTTTGTGCTTCATTAACTTGCTGATGCTACATTTGTTCATGTTAGAAACTAACGGTTGAATCAGTAGGGTCTACATTCTCTCAAGGCAAGCAAAGGTTAGACTAAATTATTTTATCATGTATGGGGTGCTTGATGAGACATAGATAGGGTTTAGTCTATATTTTAGATGTTAATCATTTTCAATGATTAGAGCTATTTTTACTATCATTGTGTGAAATAAAATTATATTAATGCCCATCAATGACCAAAGGTGCATCTCATAAGTAAATAACAAATCTAGCCTAACAAAAATCTAGGAAGATTAAAAAGGGGAAAATAGAAGGGTTTAACCCAAGGTTGTGATACTCGAACTCGCTAAAACTCGGCCAGCATAGAACTCGGAAAAACTTAGTTCAAGACTCTGCGAAACTTTGCAAATAGAAAAAAAAACTCAAAATACAGAAAAGTTTGTGTAGAAAAATAAGAATGACATTTCCATCCATAAAATCTATAAAACAAGAGTTTATCCATCAATTAATCTCATCAAATATGATAATATAAAATTTGGCAGTTGAAATTTGCCTCAAACGCTGAAACATATACTACCAAGTTCAACATTTCAACTAGTATTCAAATAAACACCCTCCAACTCTTTTATCAAATTGGTTGATACAGAGCTTGGTTGTAGAACATATTGGTCAATATGCCTAGATGGCGGTTTCATCCCTGTGAACAATGAATTTGCCCATGTAAATTCAAGAGTTATTTTCCAGCACGTTCGTGAGTACATTCAAGATTAAGACGGACTTTTCTAAAGTCCATCTTTATTGATTCAACATTGATGGTTCATGGATTCATTATAGGGTTCAACATTGATGGTTCGTGAAGACCTTGGCTAGATTCTTACATTGTTCTAGAGCATTATTTCAGCGAGATCCTTATTCCAAATTTGTTGTGTATGAGTTTGGGGGTCAGATCTTGAGGTGGGCTTTCTCCAGGGGACAATAGGTTTAGTGCTAGATTCAGTAGGGTTGGCTAGTGCTATTTTTAGCAAATTCCTCATACATATGATTGACATGTAGATTTTGAGAGCATGAACAAGAAGACGAGGATGGTTACATAGGCAGTCTTAGTGTCTTGAGTTGCTATTTTTAGCATGTTTCTATTTTCAAAAACTTGCCATTTCTGACATCATATTGTAGTTTTGGGGACTTGTTAACCCCTGGATTTTCACCCTTGAAAATCCTGAGGGTTAAGAGCCATCATGCACTACTTAGGCTGGCATTCAAAGATTTTCCTAGAGTTTAGCACTTGTATGAGCTAGAGGTTGGTTCCCATCAGAGATAGGTACATGACTGGTATATGGTTGTTTTTGCTTCAGAGTTAGAGCTAGCATAGTTTCACGGGGATTTGAGAGAGATTTCTATATATAGCAGGTGACCCTACTTTTTAGGAGACAATGACCGAAGACTCACTTGACAGTTTTGGGCATACAGGGTTGGTCCTTGCATGATACTGAGCCCGATGGCATTTTTCCAGGGATCATGCAAGAACTTTCTATTTTTAGCAGTTTGAGCTCCAGGCCTTAGATCAAGATTTTGAGTGTGCAATATTGATCCATGAGACATTCTAAATCTTTTTGACCTTTTCCAGGATGACTTGTCAGCGTTTTCTATTTTTAGCAGGTAGAGCACAAGGGATCGCATGTCAATTCTAATCACATATTTGGGGTCCTCACGGAAAATCGAATCCTGTGAGTATGATATCATTGACATGCGACGAGATTCTAATTTTAGTAGTGTCTATTTTCAGACAATTGACACATGCTGGTGTTCTCCTAGTCATCATGGACGTTTTTGACAGTTTCCTACTTTTTAGGAGCCAAACCCTATTTTTAGCAGTTTATATTTATAGCAAGGGTGGTCGGCTCCAAAGGTGACAAGTGGCACAGTCAGATTCTGACATTTGGTAGTGATGCAGTGACATGTAGCAGTTGGGTGGCATAATTAATGAGGGGGCGCACTTTCTAAGGGTAAAACAACATATCCATATCCAAGGGGATCTTGGACTTAGTGCATTCAGATTTGTGTGGGCCTATGATAGTTGCTTCTTTGAGTGGATACTTATACTATGTGATCTTTAGACTTGGATTTTGAGGAATATGACTCCTAAAGAGGCCTTTCACCGGAGTTGTAATGTCCCCAAGGCCGAGCCCTATTGTAAATCTTGTTTATGAAATGAATTGTAAATATGTGTTATAGGCTGGTGAGCCGAGTTTATATAAGCTAGTGGGCTTATGTGATTGTTAGGCCAGAGAGCCTAAGTGTTGAAGGCCAGGAACCTGATTTTGTACCTGTAGTATGCGGAACAGTAATAAAATATAAACACCGCCACGTGCAGACCGACCACGATGAATGAGTGATTGGGGACTAAGTTTCCACAGAGTGGGCAAGGGATTAGGGGCTGGAAGGTGGGAAAAGAGACTAAGTGTTGAGCCTAGGGGCTTAGGTCCTTGGGAATAATATTTTAATATTATTCCAAAAGACATGTGAATTATATGTTTTATCCTAAGTTCCTTTTTGGAATGACAGGTGACTTCCAAATGGGAGGAACGCATGCAGTTTCATGGGTGACAAGTGTCAACACAAGCCCATGCAAATAAAACGGCTGAGATGAGCCGTGATGGGGGTTCCTCCACCATTCGACCCTCGACAGCCTGAGCGTGAACCTGTCCGACCTCTGCAAGAGACCTCGTGCAATTCTAAAATGGTGGGGAAAAGTCTATGTTGATTTCGAGGATAGCCTGTGTTGATTCTGGAAAGTCGAGACATCCTCTGTTTGAACAGATTGAGCCTATGTGTAGAATCTTTGTCCCAAAGCCATAACCGTGAGACCATCCTATCATTGTTGAGCCTGTTTGGAAAGCCCGTGTCTATTTTCCCCGTTGGTTGTTGTGGTCATGCAATGCTGGACTGCGTGTGGCTTGTTGGCCAGTTTGTACAACACTCTCTCCAGGAGAGAGAGGTGATTGAAGTTGGAAGAACAGGTTGCTTGGCCTGTGAGCGATTCTCTCTAGGTGAGAGAGTGCGTAGAGGAAGGAGAGAACTCCTGGAAGGAACCCTGTAGTTGCCACAGAGCTCGGGGACTTCCGGTTCGGTCTGTTGCTGAAACCCAAGGTAAGTGAGGTTAGCAGCCGAAGGACTGTCTAGGTGACAGAGAAGGTGTATACTCCTGGGGTGGAACGGGCATGTGCGGAAGGAGAGTCTGTGGCAGTGAGTATGAGTGATTCCTGGGAGAAAATTCCTTCCTTGTGACTGTGTGTTTTCCCTGTAACCTCAGCCTAGCCTAGGATTCCTTGCCTTGGGGTGGAGCTTAGTCCCAGCTCGGGGGTGACCTACTGTTGAGCTTAATGAGCAATGTGGTCTAAGGCTGGGAGGTTCGTGGAAGGCCTGCACCTGGTTGGTGGAATTACCACCGTTTCAAAGATAAGTACCAGATGATGTTTTTTAATTACGTTTCTGCATGTTTGTGTATTTATATTTATCATGTATTCTGCTGTGCATACGAATTAATGTTAATGACATTGATTATTTATAATAGCAGTAGTTATTATGTTTACTCTAAGTTTAAATGTGTTTCATTTGCTTAATGCATGTCATATATATATAATTAAGTATGAGATTGTTATTCCGCGAAGTAGTGCCTACCCGACTGATGGAAAGGGGGCGTTATAGTATGGTATCAAAGCGTTACAGCTCAAAATGTAAGAGTGTTACAGTATGGTATTAGAACCAAGGTTTCGACGTTGAGCCTAGATGGGCCAGTTGAGTGGTCTTTGGACCGAGGGTTGAGGAGAAATTGTGTCTGGAGGACCAATTTCGAACCTTTGAATGCTCTTGAGTGTCAAGGAGTTACTTGACCGTGTTACCAAGCTCAGGAGGTGTAGCGGTGTTATGAAACAACAGTCGATGTGGTATCTGGTCATAGGGAGAGAGGACTCCACACCAGAAGTGTTGGGGCCATAGGATCTATTTGGGGGAAAGGAGAACCCTCGTGACCGTCAGATCTGGAAAACGTGCGCAGGGTTTAAAAACCCTTTGGAGTTGCAAAGGAATGTGGGAAATCGCGATATGCGAAACCCCGAATTCATCGGGACCGTCCATCGGGGGGGAACACGTGGCCGCCGGACGACATTTTGGCACCCGGGAAACCAAAACGGAAGAACCTTGTTTTCGCAAGTCGCGAAATAGCGAAACCCGATATTCTGAAACGATCTACACCATAGATCGTAAGATAGGAACTTGACCGTTGGATCAAGTGGAGGGGAAGACAATAATTTCGAGATTTCGGCAAACGGAAGTTCGAGAGGTGTGGATGCACGAACTCCCGATCAAGGCTGTTGGGAGCGGGAGCGCGGAGCGGGGAGCGGGAGCGGGAAGCGCATATTTTCAAAAATCGCCGGGAGCGGGAGCGTTTTCGGGAGCGTTTTTTATATAATACATAA
>JZKD02S1218924.1:0-12455 GCA_000966675.3 Picea glauca | reverse complement strand
GACTGTCGATCCCCGTGCCTAGATCCAATGCTGAGGATCTGTTTTCCTCACTGAGCACTCATCCTCGAGTCTCGAATCAGATCTAACAACCTAGATTTCTCTCGATAGAAGATATAACAAATGATGTATCTCCTCTCTGTGGTTTTTGTGATTCCCTTCTCAATGAAGGATTTTTTCTCAAATTTTCGAAGACTTAACCTTCGATGCTTCTCCTGCAAGGTTGTCTCCTAGGCCTTTTCTCGTGTTCCGAAGACACTACTCCTCTTGAGATTTATTCAACACTTTGATGAAGTGTGAGAACACACTTGTGCTTCTCCCATAGTCTGAGACTTGGACTGTTTTCACCTTTTTCACTACTTCCAGGGCTCTCCGCATACTTGCACTATCTCTCCTGAGCTTGTAAATGCTCATAATTCAAAGGGTTTAGTCCCTTTGGTCTTGTCAGCAACTCCTCATGCCCTCCTAGCACTCATGCTTTGTCTCCTGAGCTTGACTAACTCCAATGTGTTGGATTTGTGCACTCCTTTCATAGCTTCACCTATTGAAACTTGAACTCTTAACAGTTCACTTGTGCACTCCTTACGCTCTATGTGTAGAATTGTACTACTTCTCATGAGATTTATCTTTTGGTATGCCCTCCTGGAAACCTTCTCATAGAAATCGAACTAGATTTATTACACACTCCTTGTGCCTTCTCAATGCACTCCTTCCATACCCATCAAAGTATTCAGTAACTCTAGTAAATCTTATTCAAAGTGTTCAACAAATCTGATGTTCATTCCTTGCATAGTCATCCCTTATGAGGTAAATGAATTGCTTTGGTGTGCCCACCTGGCATGCTCTTCTCTAAACTTGAGAGAGAGTTCAAGTGAAATCCTTGCACTAGATTCACATAGTTTTCCCTAACTCTGGTGTGTTGATCTATATGTATATCGGTGGCCTCCCACCTATTCCAACTTGCTCATTTTGGCAGTTTTCCAATTTGGCATTTTTTTTCCTAGTTTTCGGGTTCATGACTTCCAGAGTCATTTTGAGGCCCTTAACAACATTTTTAGGTATTTACATAGTCAAATTCTTTTTAAAGTTTAATTCTAATGGAAACATGTGTACTCCTCGTATAGATATTTCCAACGGTCTATCATGCGCTTAAAACGAAGATCGTATGCAAAAGTTACGACCCAGGGAAGTTGATGTCCTAACTTACCCAAACATGGCCCACATGACTTTTGGTGCTTCATCTCCTAGGGTTAGGTTTTTGAGTGTCTAGGGTTTTTGACATTCCTATTAATTGTAAAAATTCCTCCAGAGACTCACCGTAATCATCTTCTTGGGAATGAGCGCAATCGTCTCATCTCTTCTTAGAGATAAGCTGCCACCATTCTAGCAAGATTGTTTTCCGCTGCATTTTATAGTTTCAACTTATTTCGTTATTGAATAGAAATCAATTTTACTATATATATGTTATTCTGTGTTAAGCACATTTTGATAATAATCTGTATTCATTTCATTCTTCTCATAAAATCTGGATCAGTGGTATCATAGAGGTCTTCTCCTTGTCGTTCTTAATGCATGTCCCCAATGAGGTCAGGGTACAAAGAATTGGGTCTTGAGATTTTTTCTCTTGAGGATAAAATCTCTCACACACCCAAGCGACCTCTCATGGAGGGAGAAAATAAAGATGATGGGACAAGAGATACCTTCAAAATGTTGCTCGAGGAAGCCCTCATAGAATGGAGGAAGGAGATGATGGATAGTTTTTATCAAACCCTTTGGTAGCTACTAACAGGAGATGCATCTTCCTCAAATGAAGGTGCCACCCCCTTCAAGGTACAAATCCATTTCAATATTCCTATATTTGAAGGTCATATAGATGCCAATGTTGTAGAAAAATGGTTGAATCTTCTATAAGGTTATTTCTTTGTCCATAACTTCTCGAATAGAGAAAATATTACTTTTGTTTTCCTCTAAGTTGTTCCCCATGTCAAGGATTGGCGTGAAACTTTTCGTGATAGAAAGGAAACAAAGGAACCCTCATTATTTATAGTCACGGTCACCTGGGAGTCCTTCAGGGATGTTATTAAGGAACAATACTACCCTGTTGGAAGTTATCATGACCTGTAAACAAAATGGACCACACTGCGGTAGGAAAGGGACCAAGCAGTTCCCAAGTTCACGAATATCTTCCATACCTTGCGCACCAAGCTAGGTATCAAATATTTTGAGTGACATCTAGTGCTCAAGTATCACGACGATATGCATAGATACATCTAGGCTAAAATGGAATTTCTGTACATCTCATCCTTGGGCGTAGCCTATTGATATACCATCAAAATCGAGCAAAAGATCAAACAAAAGAAATGAAAATTTGGGCTTGGGAACCCATCAAAGAAAAATCTAGGAAAGGGTGGCCCAAACTGATAGAAAAAAGGACAGAGAAAAGAGGGACCGCCTTAGGACAACCAGTCTAGGCCACAATAAAAGAAGGACACCTAAAATACAAAGAAAGATACCAGTAACTGGTGCGAGTTCCATAAGACACCATGGCATAACACTGCTAATTTCTACTCAAAGAAATAACTGGTGGTTGAGGTGAAATCCTCTAAATCAAACACGGGTTCTGACTCTCAGTCAGAACTAGAAAGGGGGAGACAGATCATTGACACAAAAACCAGTGCTATCATTGCTACCACCAAGCTCTATCCCCGTGAACTAGACGAGCTAGAGGAAGGAGAGCACCTTTTTCATTCACAGATGTGGATGAAGGGTACCCGTTGAACTTCATCATTGATAACGGTAGCCAGAAGAACCTCATCTCAGCATAGGTTCTCAAGTGACTCGCCCTGTCGACAATGTCACACCTGCAACCCTACATCCGCATCAGCCAACAATGTCGCCTGTCATACGACATCAATCCTTTCAAAGACGAGGTATTTTCTGTTGTTCTCCCTCTCAAATTTTTTAATGTTCTTTTGGACCAACCATATGTATGGAAATGCCATGCTATATATGACTCTAGGACTCGCAGTGTTATTATTACTTTGAGAAATAAATTGTACATAATAACCGAGACAATCCCGCCTAGTGATATTTCCTCGATCTCTGCCAAGCAATGCAAGAAGGTCATCTCTCAGATGGGGAAGTTTTTCTTCTTAGTGATTCGCTCTCACAATCAACAAAATATCATATCCACATCCACAGTATCTATGACCGACCTCTCCACACAAAAAAAGCAAGTGGATAAGGTCATGGAAGAATACTCACATATCTTCTATTCACCTATCGGGGTACCTCTGCACTGTTAGGTCAAGCACCCCAAATATCTAACCCCCGATGCACTACTTCCCAATGGGATAGTCTATGACCGCTCTCTGTTAAAGAATGAGGAGATCAAGAAGAATATCCAAGAAATTCTCCACAAGGGTCACATCCATCCCCGATCATCACCTTGCAGGAGGCCAATCATGCTGGTATAGAATAAATATGGAACCATGTGACTCTGCATTGATTACCGGGCCCTGAATAAAATCATAGTCAGAAATCGGTACCCAATTTTGTGAATTGATGACCTCCTTAATCAACTCATGGGGGGGGAAATAATTCAGTAAGATTGATCTAAAGTCTGATTATCACCAGGTCCTGATAGGACAAACATATTTATGGAAGACCACATTCAATTCAAAGGAATGTCTTTTTGAATGTTTGGTCATGTCCTTTGGTTTGACAAATTATCCAGCCACTTTCATGAGGATGATGGATGATATCCTACGACCATTCACAAATACGCTTTTAGTGGTGTATATGGATGACATTCTCATTTACAAAAAGACTTAGGTAGAACACTTGCAACATATTCAACAAGTTCTGCATAGCCTGCGACAACACAAGCTATATGGAAACTTGGAAAAATCCTCCTTCAGCATGGACAGGGTCCATTACCTGGGCTACATCATTGATCATCATGGCGTACATGTGGATCCATCCAAGATCCAATTCATCTGTCACTGGCCAGCCCCAACAAAACTCACTGATCTTCAGAGCTTCTTGGGTCTTGCCAATTTCTACTACAGGTTCATTTTGAGATTCTCCCATATTGCATGGGCCCTCAACCAAGTAACTAGGTTTGGTGATAAGGCTAAATTTGTGTGGGGTCGGTCCCAAAAAAAAGTGTTCGATGATTTGAAGAAGCTCTTATGCTCAGCCCCAGTACTTTTAGTATCAGACCTGCAACAACGCTTTGATATCGAGACAGATTCTTATGAATATGCTCTAGGCATTGTTCTCACTCAACATAGCCACCCCTTGGCCTATCATAGTGATACAATATCATATGATCTCCATAACTAACCTACTTGTGAAAAAGAAGCGTACTCCATTGTGCAAGTTTGTCGCTAGTGGAGACATTACATTCTTGCGAAAGAGACAGTCATCCACACTAACCATAAGCCATTGTAGTTTATGCAGACACAAGGAAAATTGAAGAATGAGCATCATCAAAAGTGGTCCACATACTTGCAACAATTCCACCTCAACATCAACTATAAAACAGGAAGCACCAATCGCGTCGTTGATTGCCTTAGTACACCACCAGTTGTGACACTCACCATAGTGCTAGACTCTTGCATCCATGAGACCTATGGATTGCCCCAAATCTATGAGACAAACCTGAACTTCACCACCACCTACCAAATGTTGGGCACAAATGCAATTGTCTCTAATTTCCATCTTCGGGATGGGATAATGTGTCCTCTAGGCCATATATGCATTCCATCAAGTGAGTGAGCGATGATGATCTGGCAATCCCACTACAGTAGGTTGGCAGGACACTTTGGCATCGAAAAGATAGTAGCAATGCTGCAAAAACATTTCTGCTGGCTGAAACTTCAATAGGAGCTCAACAAGTATATCAAGTCTTGCACTGCTTGTGCTATTGCCAAACTGATCACTAAGAAACATGGCATTTACACCCCTCTTTATACTCCTGACATGACATGGGAATCCATCTCAATGGACTACATGTTGGGCCTCCCATCCACCAAGTGGGTAAATGACTATGTTTTTGTGGTTGTTGATCACTTTTCTAAGATGGCAATTATGGTCACCTGCAAGAAGAGCATCACAATGGAGGCCACTACCAAGATCTTCTTTGAACGAGTCTGGGTACATTTTTGAATCCTAAAAACCATTGTCTCATATCGTGATAGGCAATTTATCAGAACATTCTGGTTGAGCCTTTGGTCACCAAGCTCACCAAATTCACAACCCTCCACCCCCAAACAGATGGCCAAATTGAGGTCGTAAATTGAATGATCATGCATATCTACGCATGTATAATTCCAAGAACCCTCACACATTGGATGTGAGTATTCCCTATGTCCAACATAGCTACAATCGAGCCCTGCATAGCTCAACCAGCCACAACCCCTTTCGGGTGGGGTTGGGATTCCAGCCATTGGTCCCATAGATGTTGCACTACCCCTTGTAGTCATCTTGGTCGACTCATCTCTTGCTCCAACTGAAGTTGACTAAGCCACCCAATTCATTGAGTAGATCCAGCACATCCAACAACAGGTTCAGGATATCCTAAAAATGTCCAATGACAAGTACAAGAAGCGCAATGATCAACATTGGGTGCCACATAAGTTTCAGGTGGGAGACAAAGTTTGGTTGCACTTGTAGAAAGAACACCTTCTAGGACCCCATAGAAATCTTATCCCACTCCGTTATGGGTCATACACCATCACCAAGGTTTTGGGTGATAATGATTTTGAGCTCAGCATTCCTCCTCTCCTTCGCCTTCACCCAGTGTTCAACATGAATCTCCTTTGACCTTATTTTCCACCATTACTGGACACCTCACATGTAGCAGAAAAACTGACACTAACAGAGATCAACCCCGACTACATACAACAAGAATCCAATGATCATATTTTGTAAAAACAAGTCAAGGGCACTCGCTAGCAAAGGATCTAGCTTTATCGAGTTGTCAAAGAAGGGCAACTCCTACACCAAGGAAAATGGCTCATCCGGGGCCAAATTCGGTAGAAATTTCCTCATCTGATGGGGGAACTAAATGAAATGGAGACCATTTATTCCTAAGGGGAGAGGATTGATCTAGATGGATGTCAATGGCCTCCCATCTATTCCAACTAGCTCATTTTGGCAGTTTTCTAGTTTGGCAGTTTTTTTCATAGTTTTTGGGTCCCTGACTTTTGGGGCTGTTTTGAGGCCCTAAAAAACATTTTTAGGGCTCTCTAGATTTAGATAGATGATTAAATTTGAGTCTTATAGCAACATGTGTAGTCCTCAGATATACCTTTCCAATGGGGTATCATGCACCTAAAACATAGATCGTATGCAAAAGTTATGACCCCAGGAAGTTGATGTACTAACATACCCAAATGGGGCCCACATGACTTTTGGCACTTCGTCTCCTACGGTTTGGATTTTGGATGTATAGGTTTTTGAAATTCACATTTATTGTAAAAATGACTTCAGAGCCTCATTGTAATAATCTTCTTGCGAATGATCGCAACAGTCACATCTCATCTTAGAGATAAGCTGCCACCATTCTAGCAATCTTGTTTTCCGCTGCATTTTATAGTTTCATCGTATTCCTTTGTTGAATAGAAACCAATTTTATTGTATATTTGTTATTTGGTGTTAACCATATTTTGATAATAATCTGTATTCATTTCGTTCTTCTCATAAAATCTGGATCATGTGCACTCCTTGCACAATTCTAAGAGCCCAAAACTACTCAGAAATCCACAAAGATAGAAAAGTCTATATAAACCTACAAATGCAGCCTACTTTGACATCTACAACATCCTTAAATAAACATAGAAAACATTCATAAAATGAACATTCATCACAAATAAAAACAAATAAATTATATATGTAAGAAAAACTGCTTTTGTATTATATCTTAATGCCTCTCTACAAAGATTTACAAACATTTGACTGCAACAAAGTCTTCAACACTTTCTCTCCTCTCCTCTCTTGATCTCTCTCAACTCGCTCATCAACTCCTAACTCATCAACAACTTACTCATTCTTACTAATTATAATGAATTTTAATACAAGAGATTTTTTTACAAAAGAGGGGCTCATCGAGTCTTCCCTCCATCTACCTACTCAAATTGAATGGCATTTTATTACAATCAATGAAAAACTAGTCTGAACCAAAAATAAGCATATCTACCTATCAGCAATTAAAGGTGAGTTCACATGCAACCTGTACAAAGGCACATGGCTCAACTTTCCCTGAGCCTTACAACATTTAATACATTTAATTACATCAAAAAATTTAAATTTTGGGTTCAAAATGAGAGATATGGCACCTCTCTTTCCTTAGAACCCATTCCTTCTTGTGTGCTAATGTGATGGCTTACTGGCACTTGAAAATAATTCAGAAAATCCAAAATTGAAGAGTTTTTTGATTGATAAAAAAACTTTTAAAAAATCATACTTACCTTAATCCCTTGCTTCTTATTGTTTGTGTGACTACAAAAATTCATAATTATTTCTTTTCATTTTATGTTTTTAGATTTAATGGGTTTATGTTTCCATATAAAATGTGTTTGACATGTCATGCATCGGATCCAACCCCTCTCAACCCTGTCACGTTTAAAAAAAAAATGGTTTTGGGTAATTGGTGTGTCTTATGTAATATAATGCACCGGTGCACTTACAGATACAAACGCACTGACTATGCCGCAAATAATTAAAAAAATCCATTCATGGATGTGTAAATTTATTTGTTTATGGTATTTTCATATTTTTATTTTTTTCAAATTGGTGTGATGTTGTTAATGATACTTATCGCACCGTTCTAATTTAATGTTTTTTAAAATCTTTTTTTATCAGTGCATTTTTAACATTAAATGCATAGGTGTTGTTAACGATATATTGCGCACCACTCTAATTTACTGTTCTTTTAATTCTCTTTTATAGTGTTGTGTTTGATAACATGTAATGCACAAGTTCTTTAATATTAATACAACACACCGAGATACTTTTTTGGGTGAAAATTGTGCGATTTATTTATAAAATATTTGTAGTGTCTTCTGTATTGAATCGTATATGTTGTATATTGATAAAAAATATATATATCATAATATTTAAATTAATAAAAATTATGATGGATACAAAGATAACACATCCAGAAAGGAAGAAAAGGAAAGTTCTTTGTAAATTCTATACAAAATTAATATGTTAAAAATGAAAGTTCTTTGTAAATTCTATAAAAAATTAATATGTTTGAAATATATCTAAGTTTAACTAATATGTATTGGTTAGTGGGTATCTTCCAGAGCCATAAAATGAGGAAACTCGATAAGATTCTTTGTGATCTAAGTGCAAAAAATTATAAAAGATTGATGGAAAAATTGCAAAAGGATGAACTAGGTGAATGAAAAAATTCTATTCAATACGAGTTTTTTTTTTTTTTTCATTATTTTTTTACTTAAAAATATTAGATAACATGTTCAAAACAATATATTAATTCATGTATATTTAATGTTCTATAGCTGGGACCAACAACGAAGGAACAAAATGCCGTCCTAAGAAAATTAAAATTATAGAAGATGTAAATGATGAAGAATTGGTGATTAACTCATCTGGAGTGGTGTTGGAAGTTAATGAAAGGGGAAAAACTTTTACAAAACTATGAGGGATATAGTGGAATGAACTTATAGATGTATTTTCCACTTACAATACATAAATCAATCCAATGATTCGAAGAAACAAGATTTATCTAAACTATCGGAAGTGTTTCTAGAGCAATGGTCAATGAGACCTATCAAACTTGTAATAGAAAAAACATACAACAACAAAAAATAATCATTCAAAAAATAATATCCCTAAAAATGTTTTTCTAGAATATGTATATATTACTACAAATCATTCCTAATTTATTAATATCAATCTTGTTATATTTAGTTTTCATATATCAATATAAAAATATTTAATTGTTATGTTACTCTTTTCAGAAAGCTTATGAAAATCCCAAAGGATCAACGAGTTGATATCCGAAATATGCTAGTAGGAATGTCGAAAAAAGTGTATAAGGAGATGATAAAAGAAATGGACATAATTGCATCACAGGAGGAGCCATCTCAACAACAACGTTATTAAAATGTATGAAATCAATGAAATTTTCTATTAGGTACATATAAATAAATAATTTAGGATTAATTATTAATTTTCAAGTATTTTCTTGCAGAAAATAAAGCTAAATGGAACTCATTCATCACATAAAATAGGACGACAATGAAGAAAAGGGATGATAGAAAACTTTGTGAGTAATTGTTATTTCCTTATAACATTAACTTAAGATTTTTTTTTTTGTATATTTTAAGTTGTTTTACAACAACCATCCTTGAATGTCTTCAAACAGGTTCTAACATACAAATAAGAGCCATTCACGAGAATTTATTAACATTGGGATAAGTAAGGTTTGTGAGTATATGTTGGCATATCAAAAATTAATTGTAGAATTTGTAAGTATCTATTATGTTTTAATTCTCTCATTTTATAATTAATGGAACAAAAAAAAATAATCTATTAAATTTATAATTTATAATGGGTTATATTAAAACTGCAGGAAGCAAAGTATGGAAATGTGCCAACATAAGAGTTTTTGACAGGAGGCATGACATTTCATTCTAAAAAAATGTGTATCATTCATGACTCAATTCTTTCTATGGTATGTCACTTTTCAATTTACATTCATGTATATTATTTATTTCAATTTTCATTATTCTCACCAATGCAGATACACTCATTACACTTTCTTTTTTATTTTTGTAGATGTAATCATTTAAAGAAGAGGAAAATAATGAAGCCAATTGACAAAATATTAGACCATATATCCCAATTCATGGAAGTATATCGAGAACGGTTAACAATAGTTCCAATGAAGAATGATGATCAATATATTTGGATATTGATGCAAGTTGTTGAATTTTTTGAAATAATTGCCTGTGAAAGTTAGACATTTTGTTTAATGTAATGGACATATTACTATCCCAATTGAAATACAAGGGATTACCATTAAGGGTCCCATTTTGTATGACAAGGAGCCTCTTATTCATATATAATAAAATATGTTTTGTTTTATTCTTTTGTGTTCTCCAATGTTTCTATGAAATTTTACATTGTTGAATAAATATATGGATGAATAAATATTATAATGAAGAGATGCAAACACTAATTATATAACAAGATAATCCAAACATCATATCCAAATGTGCTAATAAAAATTTAATTTATATGAATACTATTATAAGATATATGTCAATTGTTTTATAAACAATGGAATTAAAAAATAACAATAATTGTGCACTATCATAGGTCGATGCTTCTGAAAAGACAAAATGATAACCAATGTGTTCAATGATAAAAGCATCGATGCCTTTAATTATAAATGCACTGGTGTTGTAACATAATACGCACTGATGTTGACATAAATATAAAAAGCACCTATATTAATAATATTTTAACCAAAAATTATAATAATACGGTTTATCGGTGCGTTCAATTTATAATCGCATCAATGCTTCTATTTCACGAATCCACATTAGAGCCTTCTCGACATCATGCACCGATCCTATTTGTCTTTTAATTCAATGGTGCAAGTTATCATTTATTTTCCTGGTGCTTTATTCCTATTAAAGCACTAGTGTGTTTTTGTTTATAAGAGCATCGGTGCCCCATATTTATTGGACACCCCCGGTGCTTTGGTTGACATGTGAGCACCAGGGATTTAAGTTCAAGAACGCATCGATGCTCAGTATCATAGATTCAACTGATGCATAGTTGTTATTAAATCATCGGGCTGTAGTTTGTATAAACGCACCAGGCTCCAATATTTTAGGACTCGTCTAGTGCCTATTGTGAAATGTAGTCATCAATTTTTTAATGTTTTAAGTGCACTGATGCATATGGTATGTGAAGCTCATTACATGGAAAAAAATCATATACAACCTTCGTCGGCCCATATTTTTTTACTTATAATAAACTTCCGTTATAATCTCCACAAAACCATTCGCTACAAACAACAGATGTTTTTGCAGAGGTTTTTTTGACCATTTTTGTCATTTTTTTAACACTAAAAGCCACCGCTAGAACCTTTGCTAGAGGATCTTTTCCTTGTATTGAATGAGACATACAATCCAATTACATATTTACATAAGGATATTCCTTCAATTTAAAGTTTTACAATCCCAGAGAAGGTAAGATGAACAATTTTCTCTGGTGGACGTAGCCCACACTAGGTAAACCACGCATATCTTTGTCTCTATTGTATTGTGTATCTTCTGTGTTTTAATTCCACATTTGTTTTATTTTATTTCTCCACAGTCATCTTTTTATAACAATTAGTATCAGAGTGAAAGTTAACTCACAGGAAAAGAAGGTTCTTGGTTCGAGTGGGAGCAATGGTGTAAGATTGAAAGTTTAGGGTCGAAAAATTTAACGACCACAACTACCAGTTATGGAATATGCAGATGGACGACTATTTATATCAGAAGGATCTATTTATACCATTAGGTGGAATATAAAATAAGCCTATGGCCGTGAAGCACAAATAATGGAAGGTTCTTGACATAAAGGCACTAGGAACGATACGGTTGATCTTGGAAGCATCAATAGCTTTCAATATTTCAAAAGAAAATAAAATGAAGGAGATGATGGATGCATTGGCTAAACTGTATGAAAAAACCTCAACGTCCAATAAGGTATTTCTAATGAAGAGATTTTTTAATATGAAGATTTCAAAAGGTGGGTTTGTTGTAGATCATTTAAATGAATTTAAACGGTTACTAATCAGGTAAGTTCTGTAAAAGTGGACTTTGATGATGAAGTTAGGGATATTATAATCTTATGCTCATTGCCATAAAGTTGGAATGGCTTGTTCATGGTTGTAAGTAAATCTATCTCTAGTTCAAACACTTTAAAATTTGATGATTTTGTTGGTGTTATCATTAGCGAGTAAATGAAATAGAAAAGCACAAGTGAGACATCAGGTAATGCGTTAAACACAGAGAACATGGGAAGACAAAATGACAGAGGAAAGGGATTAGGGAACCACGGGAATTCTGGGAAGGGAAAATCCAAATAAATACATGGAAATACATATTGTTGGAATTGTGGAAAGAAAGGACTTCTGAATAAAGATTGGAAAGCTCCAAAGAAACAAAGAGATGGACAACAGGAGAAAAATTAGGAAGAAAATGTAACAGGTGATGTGTTACAAGATGCTTTGATTTTTTTTTTTAGATAATATTTTTTAGTCTTGGAGAGTAGATTCAGGGGCTTCATTTCATGCTACACCCCATCAGAAACATTTTCTAAATTATGTTCAAGGTGATTTTGGACAGGTTCATTTGGGTGATGATGCACCATGCAAAATTGTTGGAATGGGAAAGGTAAAAATAAAGCAAAGGAATGGAAAC
>JZKD02S1218902.1:0-12455 GCA_000966675.3 Picea glauca | reverse complement strand
GTTTCCATTCCTTTGCTTTATTTTTACCTTTCCCATTCCAACAATTTTGCATGGTGCATCATCACCCAAATGAACCTGTCCAAAATCACCTTGAACATAATTTAGAAAATGTTTCTGATGGGGTGTAGCATGAAATGAAGCCCCTGAATCTACTCTCCAAGACTAAAAAATATTATCTAAAAAAAAAAATCAAAGCATCTTGTAACACATCACCTGTTACATTTTCTTCCTAATTTTTCTCCTGTTGTCCATCTCTTTGTTTCTTTGGAGCTTTCCAATCTTTATTCAGAAGTCCTTTCTTTCCACAATTCCAACAATATGTATTTCCATGTATTTATTTGGATTTTCCCTTCCCAGAATTCCCGTGGTTCCCTAATCCCTTTCCTCTGTCATTTTGTCTTCCCATGTTCTCTGTGTTTAACGCATTACCTGATGTCTCACTTGTGCTTTTCTATTTCATTTACTCGCTAATGATAACACCAACAAAATCATCAAATTTTAAAGTGTTTGAACTAGAGATAGATTTACTTACAACCATGAACAAGCCATTCCAACTTTATGGCAATGAGCATAAGATTATAATATCCCTAACTTCATCATCAAAGTCCACTTTTACAGAACTTACCTGATTAGTAACCGTTTAAATTCATTTAAATGATCTACAACAAACCCACCTTTTGAAATCTTCATATTAAAAAATCTCTTCATTAGAAATACCTTATTGGACGTTGAGGTTTTTTCATACAGTTTAGCCAATGCATCCATCATCTCCTTCATTTTATTTTCTTTTGAAATATTGAAAGCTATTGATGCTTCCAAGATCAACCGTATCGTTCCTAGTGCCTTTATGTCAAGAACCTTCCATTATTTGTGCTTCACGGCCATAGGCTTATTTTATATTCCACCTAATGGTATAAATAGATCCTTCTGATATAAATAGTCGTCCATCTGCATATTCCATAACTGGTAGTTGTGGTCGTTAAATTTTTCGACCCTAAACTTTCAATCTTACACCATTGCTCCCACTCGAACCAAGAACCTTCTTTTCCTGTGAGTTAACTTTCACTCTGATACTAATTGTTATAAAAAGATGACTGTGGAGAAATAAAATAAAACAAATGTGGAATTAAAACACAGAAGATACACAATACAATAGAGACAAAGATATGCGTGGTTTACCTAGTGTGGGCTACGTCCACCAGAGAAAATTGTTCATCTTACCTTCTCTGGGATTGTAAAACTTTAAATTGAAGGAATATCCTTATGTAAATATGTAATTGGATTGTATGTCTCATTCAATACAAGGAAAAGATCCTCTAGCAAAGGTTCTAGCGGTGGCTTTTAGTGTTAAAAAAATGACAAAAATGGTCAAAAAAACCTCTGCAAAAACATCTGTTGTTTGTAGCGAATGGTTTTGTGGAGATTATAACGGAAGTTTATTATAAGTAAAAAAATATGGGCCGACGAAGGTTGTATATGATTTTTTTCCATGTAATGAGCTTCACATACCATATGCATCAGTGCACTTAAAACATTAAAAAATTGATGACTACATTTCACAATAGGCACTAGACGAGTCCTAAAATATTGGAGCCTGGTGCGTTTATACAAACTACAGCCCGATGATTTAATAACAACTATGCATCAGTTGAATCTATGATACTGAGCATCGATGCGTTCTTGAACTTAAATCCCTGGTGCTCACATGTCAACCAAAGCACCGGGGGTGTCCAATAAATATGGGGCACCGATGCTCTTATAAACAAAAACACACTAGTGCTTTAATAGGAATAAAGCACCAGGAAAATAAATGATAACTTGCACCATTGAATTAAAAGACAAATAGGATCGGTGCATGATGTCGAGAAGGCTCTAATGTGGATTCGTGAAATAGAAGCATTGATGCGATTATAAATTGAACGCACCGATAAACCGTATTATTATAATTTTTGGTTAAAATATTATTAATATAGGTGCTTTTTATATTTATGTCAACATCAGTGCGTATTATGTTACAACACCAGTGCATTTATAATTAAAGGCATCGATGCTTTTATCATTGAACACATTGGTTATCATTTTGTCTTTTCAGAAGCATCGACCTATGATAGTGCACAATTATTGTTATTTTTTAATTCCATTGTTTATAAAACAATTGACATATATCTTATAATAGTATTCATATAAATTAAATTTTTATTAGCACATTTGGATATGATGTTTGGATTATCTTGTTATATAATTAGTGTTTGCATCTCTTCATTATAATATTTATTCATCCATATATTTATTCAACAATGTAAAATTTCATAGAAACATTGGAGAACACAAAAGAATAAAACAAAACATATTTTATTATATATGAATAAGAGGCTCCTTGTCATACAAAATGGGACCCTTAATGGTAATCCCTTGTATTTCAATTGGGATAGTAATATGTCCATTACATTAAACAAAATGTCTAACTTTCACAGGCAATTATTTCAAAAAATTCAACAACTTGCATCAATATCCAAATATATTGATCATCATTCTTCATTGGAACTATTGTTAACCGTTCTCGATATACTTCCATGAATTGGGATATATGGTCTAATATTTTGTCAATTGGCTTCATTATTTTCCTCTTCTTTAAATGATTACATCTACAAAAATAAAAAAGAAAGTGTAATGAGTGTATCTGCATTGGTGAGAATAATGAAAATTGAAATAAATAATATACATGAATGTAAATTGAAAAGTGACATACCATAGAAAGAATTGAGTCATGAATGATACACATTTTTTTAGAATGAAATGTCATGCCTCCTGTCAAAAACTCTTATGTTGGCACATTTCCATACTTTGCTTCCTGCAGTTTTAATATAACCCATTATAAATTATAAATTTAATAGATTATTTTTTTTTGTTCCATTAATTATAAAATGAGAGAATTAAAACATAATAGATACTTACAAATTCTACAATTAATTTTTGATATGCCAACATATACTCACAAACCTTACTTATCCCAATGTTAATAAATTCTCGTGAATGGCTCTTATTTGTATGTTAGAACCTGTTTGAAGACATTCAAGGATGGTTGTTGTAAAACAACTTAAAATATACAAAAAAAAAAATCTTAAGTTAATGTTATAAGGAAATAACAATTACTCACAAAGTTTTCTATCATCCCTTTTCTTCATTGTCGTCCTATTTTATGTGATGAATGAGTTCCATTTAGCTTTATTTTCTGCAAGAAAATACTTGAAAATTAATAATTAATCCTAAATTATTTATTTATATGTACCTAATAGAAAATTTCATTGATTTCATACATTTTAATAACGTTGTTGTTGAGATGGCTCCTCCTGTGATGCAATTATGTCCATTTCTTTTATCATCTCCTTATACACTTTTTTCGACATTCCTACTAGCATATTTCGGATATCAACTCGTTGATCCTTTGGGATTTTCATAAGCTTTCTGAAAAGAGTAACATAACAATTAAATATTTTTATATTGATATATGAAAACTAAATATAACAAGATTGATATTAATAAATTAGGAATGATTTGTAGTAATATATACATATTCTAGAAAAACATTTTTAGGGATATTATTTTTTGAATGATTATTTTTTGTTGTTGTATGTTTTTTCTATTACAAGTTTGATAGGTCTCATTGACCATTGCTCTAGAAACACTTCCGATAGTTTAGATAAATCTTGTTTCTTCGAATCATTGGATTGATTTATGTATTGTAAGTGGAAAATACATCTATAAGTTCATTCCACTATATCCCTCATAGTTTTGTAAAAGTTTTTCCCCTTTCATTAACTTCCAACACCACTCCAGATGAGTTAATCACCAATTCTTCATCATTTACATCTTCTATAATTTTAATTTTCTTAGGACGGCATTTTGTTCCTTCGTTGTTGGTCCCAGCTATAGAACATTAAATATACATGAATTAATATATTGTTTTGAACATGTTATCTAATATTTTTAAGTAAAAAAATAATGAAAAAAAAAAAAAAACTCGTATTGAATAGAATTTTTTCATTCACCTAGTTCATCCTTTTGCAATTTTTCCATCAATCTTTTATAATTTTTTGCACTTAGATCACAAAGAATCTTATCGAGTTTCCTCATTTTATGGCTCTGGAAGATACCCACTAACCAATACATATTAGTTAAACTTAGATATATTTCAAACATATTAATTTTTTATAGAATTTACAAAGAACTTTCATTTTTAACATATTAATTTTGTATAGAATTTACAAAGAACTTTCCTTTTCTTCCTTTCTGGATGTGTTATCTTTGTATCCATCATAATTTTTATTAATTTAAATATTATGATATATATATTTTTTATCAATATACAACATATACGATTCAATACAGAAGACACTACAAATATTTTATAAATAAATCGCACAATTTTCACCCAAAAAAGTATCTCGGTGTGTTGTATTAATATTAAAGAACTTGTGCATTACATGTTATCAAACACAACACTATAAAAGAGAATTAAAAGAACAGTAAATTAGAGTGGTGCGCAATATATCGTTAACAACACCTATGCATTTAATGTTAAAAATGCACTGATAAAAAAAGATTTTAAAAAACATTAAATTAGAACGGTGCGATAAGTATCATTAACAACATCACACCAATTTGAAAAAAATAAAAATATGAAAATACCATAAACAAATAAATTTACACATCCATGAATGGATTTTTTTAATTATTTGCGGCATAGTCAGTGCGTTTGTATCTGTAAGTGCACCGGTGCATTATATTACATAAGACACACCAATTACCCAAAACCATTTTTTTTTTAAACGTGACAGGGTTGAGAGGGGTTGGATCCGATGCATGACATGTCAAACACATTTTATATGGAAACATAAACCCATTAAATCTAAAAACATAAAATGAAAAGAAATAATTATGAATTTTTGTAGTCACACAAACAATAAGAAGCAAGGGATTAAGGTAAGTATGATTTTTTAAAAGTTTTTTTATCAATCAAAAAACTCTTCAATTTTGGATTTTCTGAATTATTTTCAAGTGCCAGTAAGCCATCACATTAGCACACAAGAAGGAATGGGTTCTAAGGAAAGAGAGGTGCCATATCTCTCATTTTGAACCCAAAATTTAAATTTTTTGATGTAATTAAATGTATTAAATGTTGTAAGGCTCAGGGAAAGTTGAGCCATGTGCCTTTGTACAGGTTGCATGTGAACTCACCTTTAATTGCTGATAGGTAGATATGCTTATTTTTGGTTCAGACTAGTTTTTCATTGATTGTAATAAAATGCCATTCAATTTGAGTAGGTAGATGGAGGGAAGACTCGATGAGCCCCTCTTTTGTAAAAAAATCTCTTGTATTAAAATTCATTATAATTAGTAAGAATGAGTAAGTTGTTGATGAGTTAGGAGTTGATGAGCGAGTTGAGAGAGATCAAGAGAGGAGAGGAGAGAAAGTGTTGAAGACTTTGTTGCAGTCAAATGTTTGTAAATCTTTGTAGAGAGGCATTAAGATATAATACAAAAGCAGTTTTTCTTACATATATAATTTATTTGTTTTTATTTGTGATGAATGTTCATTTTATGAATGTTTTCTATGTTTATTTAAGGATGTTGTAGATGTCAAAGTAGGCTGCATTTGTAGGTTTATATAGACTTTTCTATCTTTGTGGATTTCTGAGTAGTTTTGGGCTCTTAGAATTGTGCAAGGAGTGCACATGATCCAGATTTTATGAGAAGAACGAAATGAATACAGATTATTATCAAAATATGGTTAACACCAAATAACAAATATACAATAAAATTGGTTTCTATTCAACAAAGGAATACGATGAAACTATAAAATGCAGCGGAAAACAAGATTGCTAGAATGGTGGCAGCTTATCTCTAAGATGAGATGTGACTGTTGCGATCATTCGCAAGAAGATTATTACAATGAGGCTCTGAAGTCATTTTTACAATAAATGTGAATTTCAAAAACCTATACATCCAAAATCCAAACCGTAGGAGACGAAGTGCCAAAAGTCATGTGGGCCCCATTTGGGTATGTTAGTACATCAACTTCCTGGGGTCATAACTTTTGCATACGATCTATGTTTTAGGTGCATGATACCCCATTGGAAAGGTATATCTGAGGACTACACATGTTGCTATAAGACTCAAATTTAATCATCTATCTAAATCTAGAGAGCCCTAAAAATGTTTTTTAGGGCCTCAAAACAGCCCCAAAAGTCAGGGACCCAAAAACTATGAAAAAAACTGCCAAACTAGAAAACTGCCAAAATGAGCTAGTTGGAATAGATGGGAGGCCATTGACATCCATCTAGATCAATCCTCTCCCCTTAGGAATAAATGGTCTCCATTTCATTTAGTTCCCCCATCAGATGAGGAAATTTCTACCGAATTTGGCCCCGGATGAGCCATTTTCCTTGGTGTAGGAGTTGCCCTTCTTTGACAACTCGATAAAGCTAGATCCTTTGCTAGCGAGTGCCCTTGACTTGTTTTTACAAAATATGATCATTGGATTCTTGTTGTATGTAGTCGGGGTTGATCTCTGTTAGTGTCAGTTTTTCTGCTACATGTGAGGTGTCCAGTAATGGTGGAAAATAAGGTCAAAGGAGATTCATGTTGAACACTGGGTGAAGGCGAAGGAGAGGAGGAATGCTGAGCTCAAAATCATTATCACCCAAAACCTTGGTGATGGTGTATGACCCATAACGGAGTGGGATAAGATTTCTATGGGGTCCTAGAAGGTGTTCTTTCTACAAGTGCAACCAAACTTTGTCTCCCACCTGAAACTTATGTGGCACCCAATGTTGATCATTGCGCTTCTTGTACTTGTCATTGGACATTTTTAGGATATCCTGAACCTGTTGTTGGATGTGCTGGATCTACTCAATGAATTGGGTGGCTTAGTCAACTTCAGTTGGAGCAAGAGATGAGTCGACCAAGATGACTACAAGGGGTAGTGCAACATCTATGGGACCAATGGCTGGAATCCCAACCCCACCCGAAAGGGGTTGTGGCTGGTTGAGCTATGCAGGGCTCGATTGTAGCTATGTTGGACATAGGGAATACTCACATCCAATGTGTGAGGGTTCTTGGAATTATACATGCGTAGATATGCATGATCATTCAATTTACGACCTCAATTTGGCCATCTGTTTGGGGGTGGAGGGTTGTGAATTTGGTGAGCTTGGTGACCAAAGGCTCAACCAGAATGTTCTGATAAATTGCCTATCACGATATGAGACAATGGTTTTTAGGATTCAAAAATGTACCCAGACTCGTTCAAAGAAGATCTTGGTAGTGGCCTCCATTGTGATGCTCTTCTTGCAGGTGACCATAATTGCCATCTTAGAAAAGTGATCAACAACCACAAAAACATAGTCATTTACCCACTTGGTGGATGGGAGGCCCAACATGTAGTCCATTGAGATGGATTCCCATGTCATGTCAGGAGTATAAAGAGGGGTGTAAATGCCATGTTTCTTAGTGATCAGTTTGGCAATAGCACAAGCAGTGCAAGACTTGATATACTTGTTGAGCTCCTATTGAAGTTTCAGCCAGCAGAAATGTTTTTGCAGCATTGCTACTATCTTTTCGATGCCAAAGTGTCCTGCCAACCTACTGTAGTGGGATTGCCAGATCATCATCGCTCACTCACTTGATGGAATGCATATATGGCCTAGAGGACACATTATCCCATCCCGAAGATGGAAATTAGAGACAATTGCATTTGTGCCCAACATTTGGTAGGTGGTGGTGAAGTTCAGGTTTGTCTCATAGATTTGGGGCAATCCATAGGTCTCATGGATGCAAGAGTCTAGCACTATGGTGAGTGTCACAACTGGTGGTGTACTAAGGCAATCAACGACGCGATTGGTGCTTCCTGTTTTATAGTTGATGTTGAGGTGGAATTGTTGCAAGTATGTGGACCACTTTTGATGATGCTCATTCTTCAATTTTCCTTGTGTCTGCATAAACTACAATGGCTTATGGTTAGTGTGGATGACTGTCTCTTTCGCAAGAATGTAATGTCTCCACTAGCGACAAACTTGCACAATGGAGTACGCTTCTTTTTCACAAGTAGGTTAGTTATGGAGATCATATGATATTGTATCACTATGATAGGCCAAGGGGTGGCTATGTTGAGTGAGAACAATGCCTAGAGCATATTCATAAGAATCTGTCTCGATATCAAAGCGTTGTTGCAGGTCTGATACTAAAAGTACTGGGGCTGAGCATAAGAGCTTCTTCAAATCATCGAACACTTTTTTTTGGGACCGACCCCACACAAATTTAGCCTTATCACCAAACCTAGTTACTTGGTTGAGGGCCCATGCAATATGGGAGAATCTCAAAATGAACCTGTAGTAGAAATTGGCAAGACCCAAGAAGCTCTGAAGATCAGTGAGTTTTGTTGGGGCTGGCCAGTGACAGATGAATTGGATCTTGGATGGATCCACATGTACGCCATGATGATCAATGATGTAGCCCAGGTAATGGACCCTGTCCATGCTGAAGGAGGATTTTTCCAAGTTTCCATATAGCTTGTGTTGTCGCAGGCTATGCAGAACTTGTTGAATATGTTGCAAGTGTTCTACCTAAGTCTTTTTGTAAATGAGAATGTCATCCATATACACCACTAAAAACGTATTTGTGAATGGTCGTAGGATATCATCCATCATCCTCATGAAAGTGGCTGGATAATTTGTCAAACCAAAGGGCATGACCAAACATTCAAAAAGACATTCCTTTGAATTGAATGTGGTCTTCCATACATATGTTTGTCCTATCAGGACCTAGTGATAATCAAACTTTAGATCAATCTTACTAAATTATTTCCCCCCCCATGAGTTGATTAAGGAGGTCATCAATTCACAAAATTGGGTACCGATTTCTGACTATGATTTCATTCAAGGCCTGGTAATCAATGCAGAGTCACATGGTTCCATATTTATTCTATACCAGCATGATTGGCCTCCTGCAAGGTGATGATCTGGGATGGATGTGACCCTTGTGGAGAATTTCTTGGATATTCTTCTTGATCTCCTCATTCTTTAACAGAGAGTGGTCATAGACTATCCCATTGGGAAGTAGTGCATAGGGGGTTAGATATTTGGGGTGCTTGAACTGACAGTGCAGAGGTACCTCGATAGGTGAAGAGAAGATATGTGAGTATTCTTCCATGACCTTATCCACTTGCTTTTTTTGTGTGGAGAGGTCGGTCATAGATACTGTGGATGTAGATATGATATTTTGTTGATTGTGAGAGCGAATCAATAAGAAGAAAAACTTCCCCATCTGAGAGATGACCTTCTTGCATTGCTTGGCAGAGATCGAGGAAATATCACTAGGCGGGATTGTCTCGGGTATTATGTACAATTTATTTCTCAAAGTAATAATAACACTGTGAGTCCTAGATTCATATATAGCATGGCATTTCCATACATATGGTTGGTCCAAAAGAACATTAAAAAATTTGAGAGGGAGAACAACAGAAAATACCTCGTCTTTGAAAGGATTGATGTCGTATGACAGGCGACATTGTTGGCTGATGCGGATGTAGGGTTGCAGGTGTGACATTGTCGACAGGGCGAGTCACTTGAGAACCTATGCTGAGATGAGGTTCTTCTGGCTACCGTTATCAATGATGAAGTTCAACGGGTACCCTTCATCCACATCTGTGAATGAAAAAGGTGCTCTCCTTCCTCTAGCTCGTCTAGTTCACGGGGATAGAGCTTGGTGGTAGCAATGATAGCACTGGTTTTTGTGTCAATGATCTGTCTCCCCCTTTCTAGTTCTGACTGAGAGTCAGAACCCGTGTTTGATTTAGAGGATTTCACCTCAACCACCAGTTATTTCTTTGAGTAGAAATTAGCAGTGTTATGCCATGGTGTCTTATGGAACTCGCACCAGTTACTGGTATCTTTCTTTGTATTTTAGGTGTCCTTCTTTTATTGTGGCCTAGACTGGTTGTCCTAAGGCGGTCCCTCTTTTCTCTGTCCTTTTTTCTATCAGTTTGGGCCACCCTTTCCTAGATTTTTCTTTGATGGGTTCCCAAGCCCAAATTTTCATTTCTTTTGTTTGATCTTTTGCTCGATTTTGATGGTATATCAATAGGCTACGCCCAAGGATGAGATGTACAGAAATTCCATTTTAGCCTAGATGTATCTATGCATATCGTCGTGATACTTGAGCACTAGATGTCACTCAAAATATTTGATACCTAGCTTGGTGCGCAAGGTATGGAAGATATTCGTGAACTTGGGAACTGCTTGGTCCCTTTCCTACCGCAGTGTGGTCCATTTTGTTTACAGGTCATGATAACTTCCAACAGGGTAGTATTGTTCCTTAATAACATCCCTGAAGGACTCCCAGGTGACCGTGACTATAAATAATGAGGGTTCCTTTGTTTCCTTTCTATCACGAAAAGTTTCACGCCAATCCTTGACATGGGGAACAACTTAGAGGAAAACAAAAGTAATATTTTCTCTATTCGAGAAGTTATGGACAAAGAAATAACCTTATAGAAGATTCAACCATTTTTCTACAACATTGGCATCTATATGACCTTCAAATATAGGAATATTGAAATGGATTTGTACCTTGAAGGGGGTGGCACCTTCATTTGAGGAAGATGCATCTCCTGTTAGTAGCTACCAAAGGGTTTGATAAAAACTATCCATCATCTCCTTCCTCCATTCTATGAGGGCTTCCTCGAGCAACATTTTGAAGGTATCTCTTGTCCCATCATCTTTATTTTCTCCCTCCATGAGAGGTCGCTTGGGTGTGTGAGAGATTTTATCCTCAAGAGAAAAAATCTCAAGACCCAATTCTTTGTACCCTGACCTCATTGGGGACATGCATTAAGAACGACAAGGAGAAGACCTCTATGATACCACTGATCCAGATTTTATGAGAAGAATGAAATGAATACAGATTATTATCAAAATGTGCTTAACACAGAATAACATATATATAGTAAAATTGATTTCTATTCAATAACGAAATAAGTTGAAACTATAAAATGCAGCGGAAAACAATCTTGCTAGAATGGTGGCAGCTTATCTCTAAGAAGAGATGAGACGATTGCGCTCATTCCCAAGAAGATGATTACGGTGAGTCTCTGGAGGAATTTTTACAATTAATAGGAATGTCAAAAACCCTAGACACTCAAAAACCTAACCCTAGGAGATGAAGCACCAAAAGTCATGTGGGCCATGTTTGGGTAAGTTAGGACATCAACTTCCCTGGGTCGTAACTTTTGCATACGATCTTCGTTTTAAGCGCATGATAGACCGTTGGAAATATCTATACGAGGAGTACACATGTTTCCATTAGAATTAAACTTTAAAAAGAATTTGACTATGTAAATACCTAAAAATGTTGTTAAGGGCCTCAAAATGACTCTGGAAGTCATGAACCCGAAAACTAGGAAAAAAAATGCCAAATTGGAAAACTGCCAAAATGAGCAAGTTGGAATAGGTGGGAGGCCACCGATATACATATAGATCAACACACCAGAGTTAGGGAAAACTATGTGAATCTAGTGCAAGGATTTCACTTGAACTCTCTCTCAAGTTTAGAGAAGAGCATGCCAGGTGGGCACACCAAAGCAATTCATTTACCTCATAAGGGATGACTATGCAAGGAATGAACATCAGATTTGTTGAACACTTTGAATAAGATTTACTAGAGTTACTGAATACTTTGATGGGTATGGAAGGAGTGCATTGAGAAGGCACAAGGAGTGTGTAATAAATCTAGTTCGATTTCTATGAGAAGGTTTCCAGGAGGGCATACCAAAAGATAAATCTCATGAGAAGTAGTACAATTCTACACATAGAGCGTAAGGAGTGCACAAGTGAACTGTTAAGAGTTCAAGTTTCAATAGGTGAAGCTATGAAAGGAGTGCACAAATCCAACACATTGGAGTTAGTCAAGCTCAGGAGACAAAGCATGAGTGCTAGGAGGGCATGAGGAGTTGCTGACAAGACCAAAGGGACTAAACCCTTTGAATTATGAGCATTTACAAGCTCAGGAGAGATAGTGCAAGTATGCGGAGAGCCCTGGAAGTAGTGAAAAAGGTGAAAACAGTCCAAGTCTCAGACTATGGGAGAAGCACAAGTGTGTTCTCACACTTCATCAAAGTGTTGAATAAATCTCAAGAGGAGTAGTGTCTTCGGAACACGAGAAAAGGCCTAGGAGACAACCTTGCAGGAGAAGCATCGAAGGTTAAGTCTTCGAAAATTTGAGAAAAAATCCTTCATTGAGAAGGGAATCACAAAAACCACAGAGAGGAGATACATCATTTGTTATATCTTCTATCGAGAGAAATCTAGGTTGTTAGATCTGATTCGAGACTCGAGGATGAGTGCTCAGTGAGGAAAACAGATCCTCAGCATTGGATCTAGGCACGGGGATCGACAGTC
>JZKD02S1218890.1:174088-199279 GCA_000966675.3 Picea glauca | reverse complement strand
ACTTGTCTCAACCATGTACCCAACATGTACCTTAACCAAAATCCCTCATCAATTTCATCATCCAAATATGATTTGTAACTCTGTAATAGACCTGGTGTATATGATCACATACCTGTAAAGCTTCCTTAACTTTCACAACAAGAGACTAGCATTTTCATCAAACTTTTCTTTAGTCTCACATGACTAGTTTGGGATTACTCAACAACCCTAACTTGAAATAATCATAACTATGTACTTGTAATGAATAAAGGTTTGAAAATAGTACAAAAATTTCTTCAGTTTTTTTTGTGCAATTCCTCCAGGTGTCACTACTTGGAACCTCTCAGAAAAGGAGTTATAGAAAAAATGGAATACCTTGCTGAATTTTGGCTTATTCTAGAGAGCGACCTTGTAGAGGGTGCCTCGCATAGAATATTCGTTGAATGGATCTAAAAATGTTATACAAAATACTATAGACTATACTCTAACCAACACATTTTGTCTTACTGAATTTGGATCTATTATGAAGAAGTTATGACATTTTTACCCAAAACACATGTTTTAGACTAGTTTCAAGACTAGCCAAAACCCTTATTTTTCATGGAGTGTAACTCCAAAAATACAACGACCCACAAGATGAATTGTTTACCATCGATACTTGGATATGTTTCCTCAATGGCCTATCAATTTCATGGTCTGATAATTCTATAAAAAAAATTATTGTGAAAATGGTGAGATGACCTGTAAATAACATACCTTAGAAAGCATCATCAAAAGAATTTATCCTCCCTTGAATTCCGACCTTCTTTTCTTCACCTTCCCTCTAAAATTTGGCTTATATATACTTTGGTTACCTCATTCACCTATATATATTCAATATGCTCAAGTGTAATATTAAATGAGATATTTTTTCCTATTGTTTATACTCTCCAAATATCTTCCTTAGAAGCATCTTCTAGGTCACTTAACCCATTTTTAGGTCAATTAACCTATTTTACTCATTTTTAGGGTTAACCACTTTCCATAATTAGAAACTTCTCCATTACTTTATCATTTAAATATTCCTCCTTGACTTTGTCACCTCACTTTATCATTTAAATAATGTTCTTTGATTTTGTCACTTCACTTTATTATTTAAATAATCCTTCTTGACTTTGTCACTTTACTTTATCATTTAAATAATAATTTCTTCTTTTCAAGCTCTTTGACTTCTTTGACCTTTTGGGGCTTCAAGCCAACATATGAGGGTCCTCTAACTTCGTAAGGCCGTAACTATCAAGCCATGAGGAGTTATGTGATGTTCCACATACCATCAGAAATGGAATGACATGTACTATCCATATAGAATAGTATTACCTTCAAATATATTAAATATCATACCATTATACATGAAACAAACTTGGTTCCATTACCCAAACCTTTGTGCTACCAAAATTCACTACCGGACTTTCTTCAAGGGTTGACTTCAATGACAACCAACCTTAATCAATGAGAATGACCTCCTAGAGATATCTCACTATCATCATCATCAACCATAACCATAAATAATTATTCCATAGAACAAGAGGAAAAATACTCCAAGTGTAGGGAAAATTTCAGACCAAGTACTTCTCATGAGAGGGAGAGTTATGTTAAAATGAGATCTTATGATCTCATATTTATACAAAATGTCACTAAGATAGTTTTTACACATAAGTAAGGGTAAACCACAATACTAGGGGTCAACAAACCTAATATTTCCCCTTTTACAAAGTAATATTAAGAAATTCATTTAAATTTTACTTTTGCACAAAGAAAAACCCTACTTCATATGGACGTCACCCCTTTAGGGGATGTTTTGGCACTAGGAGGAGGTTTTTGGTGATGGAGGAGAGTAGAGAGGCTTCCCAAAGTCAGGTGTCAAGCATCCAAACAAATTCCTTCGTGGTCAAGGCTCAAGCCCCTTCAAAACGTCCTTGTACCAATGCATGTCAACTCACCACCAAACCCTAACCCCCTAGGTGACATCATGCCTCTAGAAGTGATGTTTTTCCTCTCCTAAGAAAAACATTTGGCATGTAGGGGATATTTTATGTTGTCCAACTCATCTTCTATGCCTTCCAAGTTTTATCTTTCTCATCCGACATGCGGTCCCTTGGCATCCACCTATGGGATTTAAGCCCCATGGAAGCCCAAGTTAAGCTTGTTCTTCCAAAACTATCCACCAAATAGGTCCTGCAAAGACAAATAAGAACACCCTCAAAGGATCTCAATTCATAACATCATGATAAGTGAATCCAATCAATAAATGAGCCACCTAATCATGTGCATCAAATATCACTATGTCAAACAATTAAGTTCTCAAAGACATTATGCGACTTGTCAGGCTTGAATATGGGAGGGTTGACGAGGTGTCCTATTGGGTAAATGTTCCCTAGGTCAAGGATATTTTCCAAGAGATCCCTCTCTAATCCATGTAAAGTGGACAAAGTGATTAGGGTCAAAACTCAATGGGAATAGGGCTCATGACATACAAGGGGTCATAGTGTCTCATTCATGGGTGCCTTTGTAGAGGGTGTGTGGCACCTTTGTCTGCAATGCACTTTTTCCAAGCCCATTATTTTTCCATTCTTTCATTATTTAATAAATTTAAGGAAAGGTTGAAGGTCACTTCCCTAGTGTGGTGTCCATATAATGGCAGTTTCACTCGCAAACACCTAGTGGAAATGAGAAGGTTGGCTCATGATGAGACCCCCTTTCTCTCAGCCATGCAACCGAGAGCTATTAACTTGGCTTGGTGACTAGATGATGGTAATTTCATACCACTAGATATTCATGGACATGATAGGTTGACTCGTAATGAGACCTCCTATCCTCCAACTAATCTTTTAAGCATTCTTAATCATATTTTGTTGTGGGTCCCCCTTTTCTCAAAGATAAGTGTTTCATTGCTTTCTTGGGTGATCCTTGGGTGAAGCATATAGAAGGTTCATACATAGGATTTTATATTTTATCCAATATCAATCCCTCTGGGCCTTCAACTCATTTTTCCCATAGAATGAGGGGCAGCGCCTTCTTGGGTCAATACACCCTAAAATCCCAAGAGATAAGGAAACATAGGGAAATAGTGATGGAAAGAGGTAAGTATGGTCTGGAATGGTACGATGGATCTTTAAGAGAGTTCCTAGTAGAAAACCCATCCCCAAGTAAGACCACTTACTAGGGAACAATGTAAACCACCAAGGTGAAGCAGGAAAAAAACATAATTCCCAAGCATATATCATAAAATCTAGAGCAATATAAGATACAACATACTTAAATGCCTTAAATATTTAAATGATGCTCACCATAATACTAAATTGTACCTCATGGAGCAAGGCCCACTACCTTCCGGAAGCCAGTGGATGTGGTGGATGCCATTTGAAAATATGCGACCTTGTGGTGGTGAGAGGAGTATCCATCTGTGCAAAAGTATATTGTTGGTCATGTAGTCTCTCGGTACTCCATATCTACAACTTGAGGGCCTTGAGAAATAATCTCCTTAGTTATCCACAAAATGGGGATAATAATCAACAATGACCTCCCCAAAAACACCTATCTCATCTCTAACCTGAGTTATCTTGGTAAAATAAGAGGAAACATTTTCATTATTACTGCCCTCTGAAAGTAATGATAAGCCTCTTGTATCAATGTATTTTTATAAAAAAGAACAAATTCATATTCTTTCATAGCATAGTAAGTCTTGTAAACCAATTGAGGATGATATTAATTTGCCAATTCCTTTAGTATCTCATACACTTTGTGATCAAACTACAAAGATTCGTCTTCGGGCTTTAAACATGTATAAACCTCTCAAACTAGCATTATTTCTTCATGATCTAGCTCCTAAAATTTTCAAATATATTCCTTTATTCAATGGAGAATATGATGTTACATCAAAAAATCACATGGAAACCTTTGAACATTTCACATATTGCTTAGATATACAACATGAAAATGCCTATATGAGGATGTTCACTCACTCTTTAGTAGGAGAAGTGAAAATATTGTTTAGAGACTTACCAGTTGAATCTATTACTTCTTGGACATATTTTCATGATGTTTTCTTGTACAAATGGGTTGAGAGGAAGCCTCATCATCAATACCTTTCTGATTTTTATGCTACAAAAAGAAGGAATGATGAAACGATTATGAAATTCAACAAAATATTTGAAAATGTCTATAACAATTTTCCTGTTTAAATTCCTCCTTCAGAAGCTGTTGCTAAGGTATACTATGCACTAGCACATCATCCTAATTTGTTCTTTTATCTCAGAGAAAGAAAGTCTTCAACTCTGGAACAAATGTTTATTGATGCTGAGGAGATTAAAAACAATCTATGAGCTTGTGGAAAGTTTCCAAATAAAAAATGGATTGAAAATATGGATACATAGGAGCAGAGACAAGAAGATGAACAAGATATATCAGATATGCATATTTCTATAATTCATGTTGCTGGAAAATATGAAGATATTTCTATTCCAAATCAACAACATGCTAATGATTGGGAAGTTTATTTTAGCTTCAATTTTTTAAGTGATTTGCAGGGTGAGGAAGAAGAATTTATTGACAATGAATCTAACAAAAATAACATTTATGAACATGTTCAAGAATATTATCAACAAAATATAATTTGTTCTTTTTTACTTAATGAACAAAATCATATATCTATTGAACAAAATCACATTTTTTCTTTTTAAATTGATGAAGATATTCAAGCAGTTGCAGAAGATTTTAAAAATCAATAAAAAAGTATGTATATTCAAATAGATTTCGCTGCAACATCATTATTTTCTGAAAATATTGTTGAAGAAAAAATACTTCAAAATTCATGAAATATTTATATATCAGATTTAGAAGATTTATCTCTTCATCATTTTCCTCTTTATGATGATAAGGAAATATATGAAAGGAGTGAGGAAAGTAATTCTTATAAAATAGATTTTGATGAGAAGACAACAAAATTTAAAGAATTGAGTTCTTCATTATCATTTTCTGAAATTTTTAATGAACACAGATATAATAGTTATGATCAACAAATTGATTATGTGGATTCTGAGTTTTATAAAAAAAAAGTTAACATATTGTCTTCTGTCTCTTTTTTATTTGATGATGTTCACATGGAAAAATATTACTTCATCAAGAAAACATTCATTATGCAACAACAACTCAGTTCTTGGGAACAAAAGGAGGTAGTCCCTCATAGTTTTTGAGATCATGTTGTAGTCTATTTGGTCTTTTATCAGTTCAAATCCTTCACCATTGTTTCACTGTGAATATGGGGTTCAATTTTATCAGGAACCACAAATAGATATATTGTCGTATTTTATTCTTAAGAACTTAGATCTTAATGATCATAAGCAAAAATCATTTGAAGATGCATCAGTGGAACAAACTTATTTCATTAGCAGAACAAAAATCATAAAAAAGGAGCTCAGTATTTTGAACAAGTACAACAGTCATACAAATAATCAAGTACTCATTTATTATCAGTATGAAGATCTTTTAGTAGTCTTCTTGGAGTCATCAGGTAATGAGCGTTTTTCATCATTCTTTCACTATAAATATGTATATAAATTGCATGGTAAGTTGCCCATCATTTTTCTGCTGCAGTTATCATTCTTGTTTTTATCAATCATTTGCAGAGAAAGAATTTATAATTTAATTAATGAAATGCTTTCATGTTTGCATTGGAAGCATGATGCCACTTGATTAAGCATCTTAAAAGTTTAGAGTAGGAAACAATGTATATAAATAAACTTACATTTGATCTTTTATTTCTAGTTCATAGAATATATTTGATTTCAGAATATAGAACAATTATTTTTCCAATTTGTACAAAGTCTCTGAGTGAGTATGTATTTTAGTTTATTTTGATTTGAATGAATAAAATGGAATTCCTTGTCTTATTTAATCATTTGGATCTTTCTAGAAACGATAGATCTAGTCAATGGAATAAAACGTTAAACGCATTGTTTTTAACAAGACTGGTGAAATGTTTTATTCATTTCTTTATTTTGATTGAAAAAGTATGTTTAGAGTACTCTTTGAAAATTAATCTTTGATATTAGACTATAGCTTATTAGTTTTCTCAAGGTTAAACCTTAATCATAAATAATTCAAAAATATAAATAGGAAAATGTATAGTTAGAATTGAGGGAAAATTAATCTCAGAGTATACCATACATTTAGACATATCTATTTTATTTTATATAAAAAATAGATATGATCCATTGTGTTATATAATACATTGATTTCCCCCACCTCAAATGAAATAAAGTAAAATTTTAAAGACACATGGTGGAAGGAAATTCATTAACGATTACTCCCATCTTGTCCAAAAATAGATGATGAAAGGAAATTCATAAAATGATTGCCCTCATATCAAATTAATCAAACATGAAGTGATGAAAGGAAATTCAAGTTGGGGTATGCATATAACTTCACCGGGACTATGGACACCAACTGGTAGTGAAGCAATATCTATGATATCTGTAAGGGTTATCTCTACATTCTTTTAGTATTACTATGTTATTAATGAATTTATCATGATCTGATTAGGTCTTATCTAAACTAAATATGTAAAGCCTTGAGTAAAGAAGAAATCAGTTAGAAATCTAGTGTTTAAGCTAAATTTAGATTGATTACTTTAGAAAATTCTTGAGTAAATTTTAATAAGGAAATTCCTTATTATCCTTTCTTGAAATATTTATTCAAACATGTACATGTTTTGACTATTGTCAACTTTATCACTTCTTATATAAGATTTATCATTAAAAGAAATGATTTTTAGTTTTATATGTCTAATTAGTTTTAGAGAGTAATAACTCCATTGCCCAATAATAAAGACACTTGGTTTGCATGCTCTTTAGTGCCTCGCAGGGAGACACAATCCCCAGATGGAGCCTAATATTGTAACATAAGTTAAAATTCAAAATTCCATCTTTTATTTGAACAAATCTTAAAAATAGTTCAGTTTCGGATAATGTTCAAGATTAATTTTAATTTTATATACTTTAAAGCTTCGTACATATTTCTTGCAGGTTTATTCATGATCCTCCAAATGAGCAGGTTAATGGATTTCATAATTCCTTGTGTAAGACAGATCACGTGCCCAAAATCAATGGTTTCAAATGATTCTCTCGCCAATCGACGATTCCTATCAATCGTTAGAATCCCTTCATTGGACTCTCTCTCATGTCTTAACTTTCATTTATTCCAATGGGTGCTAGCCGACCAATGGCTCGGATCTACTAGATGATTAAATCAATGGCTAGAGAAATAGCAAGGTTTCCTTTCCCGAAATCAATAGTTGATTGACAAGTGTCCTTGATGACATCAACTTGCAGTTTCTCCTTAGCCGAATTGTTTTTTCAACTTCAGCTAGATCAATGACCTTCATTTGTATTCAACACCTTTGATGGATGGTCTAGATGCAAAATCAGATTCCCTTGTCGGAGTCCCATAGTTTCAACACCTATGAAATGTGCTCACCAATGGAAAACTTGGATTTGATCCTAGACCCATGTCAAGAGAGATCGATCAACGATCTAGATTTACTCTTATGCTCTGAATTTTTTATCTAGATGATGTGTCAACATGACAAAAAAGCATTACCAAGACTAATCATTAACTACCATGTGGACATATGAAACCTATTGGATATACAGGTCAACACATAAAAATGAGTGACACGTGTCAAATACTTATCATCCACCTCAGTGCCAACATGGACCAATGGGAAATAGACACTTGTCTAGACTGAAGTTAGCATAATGTTTTCAAGGCCTTAGACAATTTTGGTTTGTGCACATGAGATCGAAGAATCTTATTCACTCTGATGGATGGTCCAGACCATAATGGATTGAGTTATAGATCAAGGGTGGAGATCATATCTAGTACATATTAAATCAACCGCTGATACCTTTTCAGATCTCGGACATTGAGAAAAATTGAAAGAATGAAGTCTGAACTCTTCTGACATCCGAGGACCAACATACATCAGTTGACATATGCAACCAACCAGGATGTTCCATGTCATGTTAGACCATCGAAATCGGTATGAAAAACATTTTCTAAATATTTTATATGATCCCCTTTTGATTTAAGATACGTCAGCGCTACCACGTCATATTGAACCGTCGACTCCCAGACATAAGACTTCACATTACCACCATTTAATCTAATATGATATGACATCATGTTGGGCCACCGTATATTGGATCACCAGACCTTTTCTATGCTACCTTCCATGATACCCTTTTGGTCTGGTGGACAACTCAACATGCCACATCAAATTCCTGGCGCAACACTTGTCAGAACAAATGAATGCATGCCATGTGTATATGTGGTACCCACCTTATATGTAGGAAAATGTATCATAACTAGGTGACACGTAGCATGTATTTCTACCACATCAATGACTACAAGGGACGATGAGGGGATGTGACATGTTTGTGGTGACGTCAACATGCCACGTCATGTCGGTTCACCGATATGATGATTGAATTTGTAAGTTTATCAAGGAAAATTTGGTCCAGTAAAGTCGTGCCCACTTCTAAAAGGTTACATAGCACATAAGGTTTCGTAGCCTATTTGTTTGTTTTCAAATAAGTTAGGAAAGATGATTCTATATAAATCCAAGAAAAACAAATTTCTCAGTAAATATGGGATTAATAAAGCCAATATCAATGGTCACAATGGCATACGAGGGTTGATCCAACAAACCTTGTTTTTCATGTCTGTTAAAGGTTTAATTTGGGCATGTAGAAATTTCAATACAAATTAAGTATTTCCTGCGATTATCCTGATCTAACAATTATATGCCACTATTAAATACAGAATCACTTCTACTAATAATCTTACGAAAATTAAACCACGATCACAAAGTGAAATATCAAGAACACATAACACATAAGTTTTTCTGGGAAAACGTAAAGCTAAAAACCCCACTATCATATATTATGTATATCATGGATCATGAAACAATCTCATACAAAAATATAATCCAAGATCTCTCAGTACAATACAATTGTCTCACGTTGTCATACAAAAATTCAGCAAATACATGTGCCAATTTCTGTGTCCAGACAATCTGCCTCCTTTGCACAATCCCTGCAATTAGAATTCTTACAATGAAATCGAATTACCTAGTTTGCACATGATCATAATAATATCCACTGCATGTGTGATTGCATGAGTGCATTTCACTCAAATCACAACTAATAGCCAAATGGTCCCTTTCACCTGTTATCTCAACTAGATCTCCACTGGATCTGACATGCATGTAGTTAATCGTGGCAAATCTTCAGTTGCATTAGTTACAACTAGTACAACTGGGCTTAACTCACTTAACTGAGTTAAACTACTTCACAACTAACATAACTACACTTATAACTCTATTACAACTTCAAGTCACCTCCATGTCTTACCAGTCAACCTTTGAACTTGAATTTCCCATAGTTAACTGATTTTCCATTTCAGTTAATTATATTCAAGTAATTATGGGATAATAGATTAATATTTATTGTCCAATTTATTTAAGGGAAAAGTTAATTAGACACATGTTTTTTGTTGAATTTTCAACACTCCCTCTCAACAAGAAAGGGATTATCCTTCACCCCAATCTTGTCTCTATGATATTTGAATTTTCTCCTGGTGAGCACCTTCATCAGAATGTCTGCATCCTGATCTTCCATAGGAATGTATTGAAGCAACATGATCTTCCACTGCACACAATATTTAAGATGATGATACTGGATATCTATATTCTTAGATCTATCATGAAACACAGGATTAATCGAGAGTTTAATGCAACTCTGATTATCACAATAAATCATTGTCAAATCTAAATGAGAACCAAACAAACCAACCAATATCTTTCTCATCCAGATAGCCTCACATGCATCTTGACTCGCTACCATGTATTTTGCTTTCACTGAACTAAGTTCCACGGATCTTTGTTTCCTGTTGTACCAAGAAACAGTTGTAGATCCGACACTAAAGATCCCCCCTGATGTGTTCTTTCTGTCTGTTGGGCTGCCCACCCAATATGCATCCGTGAATCCATGAAACTTCACCTCATTTGTCTGTTTGTACCATAATCCATACTCATATTTTCCCTTCATATATCTCAGAACATGCTTACACGCCTTCCAAAAGAGTTTGGTAGGCTTAACCATCACTTGAATTAGATGGTTAACTGCATAGCAAATGTCTGGTCTCATGTTCACTAAATACATTAGTGAACCTACTAACTATCGATAGACAGTAGCATCCTCTTTCCTCCAATTTCCTGGAAGAGGAATGTCCATGGGTTTGCAGCCCTCCATGTGAAACTTACCCAGTATCTCCCTTGCATACTTTCCTTGAGACACAAAAATTTCACCATCTCGCTACCATATTTCCAATCCAAGGAACTAATGAAGAAGGCTCAAATCCTTCATCTTGAACTCCTTTGCAAGGTCATCCTTGCATGAGTGTATCAGCTGCTCATCACTAGCCAATATTAAATCATCAACATAAAGAATAATGATTAAGAGCTTACCCTCCACAAAAATTTGTTATAGGTTTGCATCCACTTCACTTTTGGTGAAGCCCAATCCAGTGAAATAGTTGTCTATCTGAGTGTACCAAGCACGGGATGCTTGCTTCAACCTATACAGTGCTCTCTTGAGTCTGCACACATGCGACTTCTTGTCAAAGGTCTCAAAACCTTCTGGTTGTTCAATGTACACTTCTTCCTCAATGATCCCATTGAGGAACGCAGTTTTAACATCTATTTGATGAATGCACCAGCCCATCTGCGCTAAGAGTGCAAGGATGGATCTTATGGAAGAGTACCTTGCGATAGGTGCAAAGGTCACATCATAATCTATCCCCTCAATCTATGAGAAGCCTCAGGCCACAAACCTGGCCTTGTATTTCTCCACACTCCCATCAACATCTTGCTTTACCTTGTAGATCCATCTTGAACCTACCATTGATTTGTCGATCGGTCTTGGGACAATTTCTCATGCACTATTTTTTACAATGGAGTCATACTCCTCTATCGTAGCATCAACCCAAGTGGGATCCTGCACTGCTTCCTGAAAGGAAGATGGTTCAGTCACAGTACATTTTCTCATGAGAGCCATGTATCCAGCAAATCGATCATAAGACTATCTGTGTCTGTGTTGTGAAGTAGGGGCTCCTACATTCTATGCATCATCTAGTCTTAATCTGTCAGCTTCCGTGGTGCACTTTCTACCATTTCTGATGGATGGATCTGCTTGCGTGGTTTCCTCCACTCCATGAACCCCCTCATGTGGTTGATCCACATCTTGAGACTCATCTTTGTGAACCAACAGTTCCTCTTTTGCATGCAAGTCTAGCTCCCTCTCAAGCGACAACTGCATGGATTTACCCTCATCGAATTTTATATCCCGTTGCATAATAGTCATCTTATTGTTCAGAAAATACACACGATAATTATGGGGTGTTTCTGTGTACCGCACAAATATCCCAACTTCAGTAGTTAGTTCTAGCTTCTTCCTGGAATCCGTGTTCACATGCACAAAAACATATGAGCCAACAATTTTAAAATGAGAAACATTAGTTTTCTTACCAGTGAAAGCTTCTTCAGGTGTAATCATGCCAAGTATTCTATGAGGACAACGGTTTTTCACATAAACCGTAGTATTGCATGCTTCTTCCCACAAATGCATTGGTAGGCCCTGATCATGCAACATCACTCATGCTACACCCACGATCGTTCTGTTCTTCCTCTCCACGACCCCATTTTGTTGTGGGTTATGAGGCGCTATGAGTTCTCTTCGAATTCCTTCTTTGTTGCAGAAGTATTTGAATTCATTAGAGATGTATTCTCCACCATTATTACTCCTTAGAGATTTCACGTCATTATAATAGTCATTTATCTTAGGAATGAGAAGGTTGAATGATCAAAAGGTGTAGTGAAAAGGGGCATTTTAGGGTCCTAACATATCCCCCAACTGAAGACATTGCATGTCCTCATGCAAAATACATTCAAACCTTACTTTGTAACTAAAGTAGATCAGTATCTCCTCTAGTGAAAAATTGTTAAGAGAAATGTCTAAGTGTTGGTAATGACGAATGCTGTGTCAAAAAGAAAATCTGTTGAGTCAACAATCTGTTTGGGTTTCTTTATGCTTGAGAACAGGATCAGTTTGAGTTGCTTGAGTAACAACATGTGAAGAAAACAAAGTTTCTTGTTTGCAAGCTTCTGGTATACCAGGAGCTGATTTATGACGATGATATCTCCTCTGTTTTACTGATTTTTGTGTAGCAGGAATTCCATGTTCAGTCTTGATTGATACATTTGTTGGTACTGTAGCAACTAGAACTTTGACTACCTCATATCTTGCCTCATAGTAAATGTTGCCACACTCAAAACACATTAGTTCTTTGTTTCTGCTCAAAAAATCTTTTGTCAGTGCTAGGATGTCCATGGTTATCCCCTATGGATTCTTCTGTTGGGCAGCTACCACCTCTTATTTCAGGGTTTTTAATTCGGGCTTGAGGTTAGCATTCTCTGTTATTAGTGCAACGATCCTAGAAATTTTTGTATTCTTGATCTTTTTCTCTATTTGGGCAAACAATTGGGCAAGTGGTACATCCTTAGCATGTTGTGGAGTTGATTCTTGTGTAACAGTTGTGTTCGTCAAGATTGGTTCTTTTGGATCAGTCTCAACATGGACAGTTGGTGCTTGTGGAACATCTATGTCTGTCAGGACTGGTTCTTGTGGAGAAGTCTCGACATTGTCGGTTGATTCCAATATTACTAGCTCTGGTAGGACAATATTGTGTGGAGCAGTTGGTTCTGGTGTAACAGTTGTATCTGTCAGGACTAGTTCTTGTGGATCAGTCTCAACATGGACAGTTTGTTCTTGTGGAATCATCCCTGTATCAACCATAGATGACAATGGACAAAGAATAGGAACGGCTTGCTCCAACTCTTTCCTTCCAATTGCAGCTTCGACAGACCTGGTGGACCTCATTTTTCTTCTGGGTAAAGTAGAAACGAAAGTGGTGGTTTTCTTCTTCATTGTTGGAGGAGGAACATGGTGTTCTTCCTTAAGCACACAAGGAGGATATTCTAGTATATTGAGGTCTGCGATGATCTGGATATCATCAATGGACATAGGATGCGCAGAATCATCAGGCAACATCAATGATTCTGCTGTGAATTGAGTACATTCATTTTGAAAGGAGAAGATAGTTTCCTGTAGTTCTGGGCATAAAGTAAAACTTGGTATTCATACCCCAGTAGAATTCTCTGTTGTAGCAGCCAGAGGGTTCTTATTTGATGTTGATCCAATTTGATCAATGGATATCCAAGGTTTTCCTTTGAATGGACGTTTCATTTTCTGTGAAGATGCACAGGTAATGCTAGTAGGTGCTTGATCAACTGTAGCAGCAATAGGAGAACCTTGTGTGATAGTTGGTGCCACAACAGAGGGGGTAAGTAGTCTTGATGTTATAGTGGATCGTGTTATCCTTGTTCTCTTTTTAGGTGATGCAGAGGTAAGATAAGGGGTTTTCTTGTCAGAGGCGAGGGGTAGGATTTCAATAATTGGTGTATCAACCAAGTGTTATGATTGTGGTCGAGTGGTTGGCTCTTCATCTGTTTTTTTGTCCACAGCCACAGGCTGTTGTAATTCAAAGTCATCGACGCTTGTCTATCTAGTGCCAGGATGGCTTCGAGTTATACGGTTGCTTTTCTGAGTTGTCTTACGGACAGTGACAGTAGGGGTTTGGACTGTTGTTGCAGCCGAGGGTAGAGGCTCTGGAAGAGGTCCATGGGTTGCATTGTCAAGGATAGGTACAATCCTTTATGTATTTACAAAATGTGGTTGGTTTGCTGCAGCAGGTAATGGGTTATTGGAAATGCCCATACCTTTTTGAATTAATAGGTCGATGAGTCTGTGATTAGAAATGCAGTTCTTGGGGCTCTTGGATTTTTTTACAAAATGGGCCATGTTATGCAATGATTGTAGGAGAAAATAAGGAATTTTTATCAATTTTTGATGTCACAGATGTGTTAATAAGATGAAATCAGAAAAATAAACAACTTGGTATCGGCCTTCGCAGGTAATGTACCTATTAAGAAAATCTGCAACTTTCCCCCATGGCTCTGGTAAGGAATTGACGTCTACACCTCTACCCTTGGTCTAAACTCACTCAGTGTTGATGAGGAACCCCTTATGTGCATCCGAAAGATGTGTTTTTCTGTTGAACCATAGGTCTCTTGTTCTTGGAAACCCTGTTACAACAGCAATGCTTGCTTATGTTACTGGAATCCTTGCCCCATTCACCATTGAATACCCTTCAGTAAGATTTTGACTAAACTCCAATACCTCGTCCTCACTAAAATATTTCAACTTCTTAAAATATGATATCCATTCGGCCTGAAGAAATATTTGGTAGGCCTATGGGTGTAGCAGAAAATTGTCCAGAGTTGCGGGTTCATGTCTCACAGTTGATCCTCCCATGATGTTTCTTGAGAGTCACAGGCACGTAGGAGGAGAAACTATCACCTAAATTAGAGACACAATAGGCTCAAACATGGTTTGTAGAGAGAATACAGTGTCTTAGTTAAAAAAACTATGGGTGGAAAGGTGGTGGAGGTGTGTATAAAATTTGGAATGAACGGCTAAATTTATGTCCCCCCCCCCCCTCCAACTAAGTAGATTGGCTCCAGGTGTAATCGGTTAGTAAATAGGAAATCGTGATTTTTATGTCTTCATTACTTTAACATGTAGGATTAATATCGTACCTCAAATCTTACCACAAATAACGACCTGTCGGAGTAACCACACAATCCAACCATCGTTGGAATGGTGCATAATAGATGGCATGATGAAGGATCGTGAGAGAAATGATAGCTCTTGCAGAGACACAGTCCTTACTATAGTGAGCCAACTGGAAATCGTCGAGTGTGAATTCATGTCATAATGAAGCAACACTTTCAGATAGAGAGCATCAGTATTTTCTAATCAGTGGTACTGTTGCACGAAAGATTGGAGGGCTGGAGTTGCAGCATCGGCAAAAAGAAAGAGTGAAGTGGCAAGAAAGAACAACAGTAATTAGTGTATCAGCAGGTTCTTTTTCAAAAATGTCGGAGGTAGGTGTAACAGTGTTGAGATCAACCAATTTATCGAAAGAATGTGTAACAACATTGAAATCGACCAATTTATCGGAAAAAGGTGTAACAGCATTGAAACTAGCCAATTTATCAGAAAAAGGTGTAACAACATTGAAATCGACCAATTTATTAGAAAAAAGGTGTAACAACATTGAAAGCGGCCAATTCATCGGAAAAAGGTGTAACAGCATTGAAATCAACCAAACGCTACCTTACTTCAATTCTAGGAAGTTTTTCAACTTCCATGAACTCATCATTTCCTTTTGTTCATCAGTCTACCTGCACACACATAATTGTCTAATACCTTTCAAGGCTTTATTAGCATAGTAAAGAAAATAGAAAAATTTCAACTAAAAACAAAGAAATGCAAATTTTATTGAGATTATTTATATACAAAGTCTGAGCAAAAGAATTCCTAAAGTTCATAAGGAGAAGGAGAAAGCTCCTTTCCGTTTAAGATTTGATGATCTGTATCAGTTGTACAACTAGTTTTGAATTCTGTCTTAGACAGTGGACGTTGATATAGACGTAGGCGATGACCATTTGCATGTAAGTGTGTATTAGATCCATCAATAGTAATCAATTGGACTGTCCCATTGGGAAAGACGGTGTCTACCTTGTAAGGCCCTAGCCATCGTGTACGCAACTTTCCTTGAAATTCCTTAAAGTGTGAATCATACAACAGAGCCCAATCTCCTTTCTGGAATAATTTCTTCTTAATGACTCGATCATGCCATTTTGTTCTTTGTTGTTGAATCACTGTGGTTTGATGGATGGCATCCAAACACTTTTCATCAAGATCATTGAGTTGTTGTAGTCTGGCTTTCTGTTCCATAGTCAATTCGAGGTTGACTGCTGATGCAGTTCTTAAGGTTTTGATTTCGAATTCAATGGGAAAAACAAGGCTTTTTCCATATACCAGCTCGTAAGGAGAAAAACCAGTTGTGCTCCTCCAAGTAGTTCGGTAAGCCCATAGAGCTTCATGCAATCTGTCAGACCAATCCTTACGATTTTCTCTCACTATTTTAGTAAGAATGGCTTCAATAACTTTGTTGGTGCTTTCCACTTGGCCATTGCCTTATGGATGGTATGGAGAAGTTGTTCTATGTAAAACATGATATTTACTGAGTAGAGCTTCAAATTTATGTGATGTGAAAGGGGGTCCTCCATCAGTGACCAGTTCTCTAGGAACTCCAAACCTAACAAATATATTTTCAAACAAGAATGCTAAGACAACCTCTTCTGATGCTCTAATAAGTGCTTTTGCCTCCACCCACTTGGTCATGTAATCTATATATACCAATATATATACTTTGTAATTGGAAGGTGGGTGAATGGGTCCTACCAAATCCATGGCCCATCTCTCAAAAGGCTCTAACACTACCTGAGGTTGGAGTGGCATCTCATCCCTGTGAGTTGGTTGACCCATGAGTTGGAAACTGTCACAAGCTTAGACATAATTCTTGGCATCTTGAAATATGTTGGGCCAATAATAACCCATCCTTAAAATTTTATGCCCGGTCCTTTTTGCAGCAAAATGACCCCCACAAGGGCCATCATGGCAAGCTTTTAGTAGATCATAAACCTCATCATCCCTCACACATCTCCTGATTTATTGATCCAAGCCTGTGTAGAAGAGGTATCCTCCTATCCAACTATACCTAGCACTCTTTTGAATAATTTTCCTTCTTTCCCTAGGAGATAGATGTGGAGGTACCTTCCCTACAACCAGATAATTAGCAATGTCTGCATACCAAGGTGAGTGAGAAGATACTGGAAAAAAATGTTCATCGGGAAAGGAATCATCTACAGGTGAATTATCATCATTTATATGTAATCTCGAGAGAAAATCAGGAACGACATTTTCTTTTCCTGGTCTATCCACTATAGTGATGTCAAATTCTTGCAGTAGTAACAACCATATTGTCACTCAGGCATTAGTAATAGGTTTATTCATTAGATATTTTATGGTTGTATGATCAATATGAATAAAATTTCGGTAACCAATTACATAATGCTTGAATTTATTGATTGCATATACTACTGCCAAGAATTCTCTTTCAATAACTATGTAATTTAACTCAGCAGGAGCCATGTTCTTATTGATATAGTAGATAGTGTAGGGTTCTTTGTCCTCTTGTTTCCCTAGTACTGCACCAATTGTAGTGTCTAAGGCATCTAAAGAAATGTGAAAAGGTAGATCCCAATTGGGCCCTCTCAAGATGGGAGATGTAGACAATCTTTGTTTAAGATCTACAAAGGACAATTCATAGTCGTCAATCCAACGAAAGTTAACATCTTTTGTTAGTAAGAAAAATAATGGAGAGGGAAGTTTAGAGAAATTTTTAATGAATCTCCTGTAATACCCGACATGTCCTAAAAAACTTCTTACCTCTTTCTAAGTTCATGGAGTTGGAATGTCCAAAATTACATGGATTTTGGTTGGATCTACCTGAATCCCTGCATAAGAGATGAAGTGTCCCAGCACTACCCCTTCGCACATCATCATATGGAACTTTTCTATACTTAAAGAAAGATGAGATTGTTTGCATCTTTTGAGCACTTTTTCTATATTAGACAAAACATCTTTGAAATTAGTCCCATAAGGTGTAAAGTCATCCATGAATATTTCCATACAGTCATTCACCATATCAGAGAAAATACCAATCACAGCTCTCTAGAAAGTGGTTAGTGAATTACACAAGCCAAATGGGAGAACCTTGTAGGCAAATGTACCCCAAGGGTTGGTAAAGGTGGTTTTATCTTGGTCTTATGGGGTAATTTGTATCTGGTTATAGCCACTGAATCCATCTAGGAAAGAAAAATATTTTTTTTCGGCTAAGTTATCTAAAGCCTGATCAATAAATGGCAGAGGGAAATGATCCTTCTTCATTGCCTTATTCAGGGCTCGATAGTCCACACACACTCTCCACTTACCATTATTTTTAGGCACAATAACCAATGGTGATACCCACTCACTGTCTAATATAGCATAGATGAATCCAACATTGAGAATTTTCTGAAGTTCTTCTTTAACAATTTCTTTAAGGTTTGGGTTCATCCTCCTTTGCGGTTGGAAAATGGGTCAGCATTCCTCTTTGATGTATATATGGTGGGTGCATAGCTCAAAGGGGATGCCTTTCATATCCATGTAATCCCATGCAAATGCTTATTTATGTTCAGTCAGTAAATTCATCAATCGACGAGTTTCAGCGTTGGAGAGATCGGGACTAATGTTCAAGGTTTTTCCAGGTTCGATTTCTACATCGATGCTCTTAGAACTGAATCTAGGAAATAAATCAGCTTTTTTTGTTTCATCATCTATTGTTACAGTGTTTTTTGTTATAGCGACTATTGTTACAACTGAATCACTCTGATTGTCAGCAGTTTCTAAGAACATTTCCGAGTTCATTTCTTCTTGGGCCATAGGGTCAAAGACTCTGATCAATTGGTGGTGTGTGTGTTGTGTAACAATAGAGGGGTCACACATAAAACAATTGATTAACTCATCCTCTATCTCATCCTTGAAACTCAACACCTTTCCTATAGTTAGCACAGGAAGAGCACTTTTAGCCTTAGTGTCCATCCATAGAGAGTTTTCAGGTTCTGCACTAGGTGTAGCATGAGGATACAAGGTAAGTTTTTTTGTGTCGTAACCATCAGAGATGGTCATAGAACCAGATCGACAACCTATGAAGGTGTCAGCTGTGGCTAACCATGGTCATCCCAGAATTAGAGGATGGCCTCCCAGACTAGATTTGGGCTGCAACACGACAAAATCAGCAGGATAATCCCATGAGTCTACTGAAATAACTAAATCATCGATTACTCCTTCTAGTTTGATGGTAGAGCGATCAACTCATTCTAGAACAGTAGGAGTAGGTCGGATTTTTGTTCTGAGTTGTAGCAACTGCGTAGTTTCTATGGTATGATGTTAATTTTTTCCCCTAAATCAACTAGTACATGTGAAATAGATGTTTGTTCAATTTTAATTGTGACGGTAGGGTTTCCTGGGTCGCCATATTTAATAGGTGGAGTTTTTCCTAGCATTAGCTCAGACAAATCCCCCACTACATGCACTGTGAGGGGATCTTTAGGTTTTCTTCCAGGTTTTATGATACAAAGATCCCTCACAGTCTTGGCATAAATAGGGACATCCCTTATTGCTTGCAGTAGTGGAATATTAACGTGTAGATTTTGCAATTCTCCAAGGAGATTGAAAGATGGTAATTCCACAGGCTTGGTAATTTTCAGTCTTTCAGGGAATGGTGGGTCTATTGATTCTAGAATGTGTTTGTCAATTTCTTCTGTATCAGCAAATGGTCTCTCCCCTGATTCATTATCTGACTCTGAAGATGGAGCATCTTCAACTATTGGCTAAACTATTCTCCTTGATCTTAAGTGTATTTCATCACAAGGCATAGGAGTGATAGACAAGACTGGCACATTAAGTATGTCTATGTTCTGAACGGCCTTATTATTTGGGTTTGGGTTAGGTTACACATGCATCTAAGGTCATAAGGGAGGATTGTTTGGTGAGTTATTAGGAGGCAATTGTATCTATTACTGCAGGTACGGAGGTTGGAACTGTTGTTGAAAGAAGTTCGGTTGGTGTTGGCTTTGATAACTAAGTTTTTGTTAAGGACCTCTCTCGTATGGGTTCCATTGTACATAGTGATTCGGTTGTTGAGGCATAGGTAACCATGCATTGGGATCCTGATAAGAGGGTGGCATTTGATTTGGAGGGGGGGAATTCGACTGGCCATATGGTAGTTGATTGTTCCAATAATTAAATGCTGGAGGAGAGAATTGAGAATTCATACCTTCACCTCTTGGCTGCCATTGTCTCCTTTGTGTGATTAGATAGACAACCTCTGCTTCCTCATTAGTTGCCTTCATTGATGCTTTTACCCCTGGTAGAGAAGGACATTGGTCAGTGGCATGGTCTAATTCACAATTAAGGTATACCTGGACACTGTTGAGTGGGAACTCCCTTGGTGGATGTTTCTTCCTGCATTTTGGATAGAAAATGCATAATACTTTCTCTGGTTCTGCTTGTTTCTGTTTGACCTGAAAAGTATCCATTTGTGAGGAAAAGGAGTTAATCATCTCTGTTTTGAAACTTTCTAACAGATTACCTATTTCTGCTCTTGTTGCTCCTCCATTTTTTTATTTTTGTACCCTTGAAAAAGTAGTATCCTTGGTAGTTGGCTTATTCCTTGTAGATCCTCAAGAACATCTTTTGCAGAGGTCTACAATGTCCTCATAGGATTCCTTAGATATATCTCCTTTACCAAGCATATTCAGCATATCTAAACAATCTTCTCTAACTCCTTTTACCAAAATGGTTTTCAGAATATCCTTACTCAGATCCGGATGGCCAGAACGTTGTAGATTGTATTGGAGTCGCTCCACAAAGTCTTCAAGGGTCTTGTCCTCCTTCTATGACATTTTGAACAACTCCTCCCTTCATTCCCTTGTTCGACAGTAGTCTTGGTATTTGTGCAGGAAAAGATGCCTCATTTGTATCCATGTGGAAATGTTTTCCCCTCCAAGGCTCATGAACCATCTTAACACATTTCCTTTTAATGTGGATGGAAATAGTTTAAGCTTCTCGCAATGGTAGTGTAGTCATAGCTTCTACACAAAATGTCAAATTCAAATAGAAACTCATGTGGATATTCAGTAGATAATCCATGAAAATTTGGGAGAGCCGAGAGAGGTATGTTTTTCATAGGAGCCATCCCTCGTGTGGGAACATCAGAAATAGGAAAAACCAGGGTAGAGATGGTGTTTTCATTGTTTACCTGATCCTCATTATTCTGTGGATTCTCTTGGTAGAGCTCTTCTTCATTATCCCCTTGATTCTCCATATGTTCTTTCTCCCTCCACTCAATATGAATAGCGTCCCACTCTTCCTTAGTGACTATCCGACCATTGATCTGATAAACAACGTCATCTAGGTTTTCTCGATTCCAGGCTATACTGCCCTGATCCTCAATGTTCTCCAGTGTTTCTTGTTGATTTGTTGGTGACAAATCTTCAGCTTCAGCTTCAGCCCTTGATGAGAAGGATGTTTAGAGAGGGGGTTTTTCTTCTGACTGCGGATCACGTCCTCTTGGAGGATTGGCAAGGCGAAAAATGGATCCTGAAGAAGAGTCTGCTCTGACTATAATCTCATCAATAATGGTATGTCTTACCAGTATGTTAGGATTTCTTCCTCCGCGTCCTCTGGTGCCTGTAATGTTAGTATTTTGGGGGCTTCGTTCTCGCATTTGGTGATTCATGTAGACTATTCATTCCTAAAAAAAAACTAGTGTGCTTACCAAAATCTACAATTATCTTCGCCGGCAATGGCGCCAAAATGTTGGACACTTTAATTGTCTAATTGAATGGAAAATCAAAGTGTTCAATATAAATTGTCAACCCAAGGAATTCTATTATTTCAAGATAATTCTACACATTCTATGTTAGATTATGAAATCATCTCTAATCTAATTGTAGTAGGGAAGTTCTTTTTAACAAATCAAACAAACATTATCGCTAACACAATTGTGTTGATACAACTAGAGTGCTATAGACTTAAAATCATAATTGCAATCTAAACTGATGAATCTACAAAAACCATGAATTGCCTACCTTAATCTAACTTTCTAATTTACTTTTGCAGGAAGAAATTCTATACTATTGCCGAAGGGAAATCTACTTATTGCAAGAGGCTACTTCACACTTCTATTTCTCAAAACAAGATTTTAACCTAATGCAGAAAAAGGAAAAGCAGTTCTCTAGCCATGTTCAACAACTGACTTATAATTCTCATGAGACAAGTCTATGCGCATTTACCAAGAAGGAACTAAACTGTAACAACAGTTATATTCATAAATATCTAACAGTTAAACCAATTGCAATGAAAATGACTAAATCTAGAATTCAAAATAGAGGGGAATCAGTGAGGAAGGTGGGCCCTTTCCTTCTCACTGAATCCACTCAAAGAGATAGGTTACAATCTGCTAAACAAATTCAATCCACTTCTTCATTTAATTGCCAAAAAGATGTCTGTGTACAATAATCGCTACCTTATTTAGTTCAAGGAAAAAGACTAACAACCCTTTACATTACAAAATCTCTGTTATTTAAAGTCAGAGTCATTTAGTGTTCAAAAACATAATAGTCTTGAGAATTCCTGATTCTCAGGTTGTTCATTAGATATCATTAATACAAAATATTGAATTCTCCTTCATTAACATCGTGAGCCAGCATTCTAATCAGCAAGTGTTGCAGCAGTCATATCACAACAGGACTGGTGGCGTCTGTTGTAACAGCTTCCGAGATTAACAAGCTTCTTTCATAGCAGTTGTGTAACACCTACGTCTGTTGTAACAACTTCTAAGATTAACAAGCTTCCATCGTAGTAGTTGTGTAAAAGCTTCCAGGATTGATGGGAATCCATTGCAGAAGTCATGTAACAACTTCCAGGATTGGTGCATAGCTGTAACAGTAGCGAGTTTCTCGAAGTAGGTTGTTCTAATATTTTGATCATTAGTTAAATCATTTCATGGGTAAAATAAGTGAACATCATCAATCAAACATGCTAAGTAAATAAAAATATAAAAACAAGATGAATAGTTCATACCTTGGGAAAAAGGGTCTTGGTGCTCATTATAATAGTCATTTAGCTTAGGAATGAGAAGGTTGAATGATCAAAAGGTGTAGTGAAAAGGGGCATTTCAGGGTCCTAACACTATGGTCACTGTTGTTTTGGAACAAATCTATCAAAACCTTCCATATTTCATGTGGTGTGGCTTTCCCATGGAGACTTGAGACAATGTGGTCTCGTACTCCCTCCAACATAATCCTCCTCGCCTTTACCGCTTTCTTTTTCCATGCATCAAGATTTGCAGTGTTTGTCGCATCCGACTTAGGAACATATTTGTCAATGTAGTCCTTCAATCCATTGTCTTCAAGTACTGCCTCCATCCTTTCCTTCCAAGCAATGTAGTTCGAGCTGCCTTCGAGTGCATACTCTAACCTCAATCCATTGAAATACATGTTTATCTTGAATCAACTATCGCACCAAGAAAATCCTTCAAATTTGAATGTTATCCAACCAAAAAAATTCAACTGCTGCAATTCCTCTTTCCCTAGGAGGTTTGCACCCCACCTAAGAGCAGCCTGAGGGAATTTCACACCCTACCAATGTCTAGCCTGTGAACTTGTTGAGAAATTTTGCACCCTACCAGTGTACAGCCTGCAAAAATCACAAGGAAGTTCGCACTGTAATATATAGTGGGGTGATGGAGGTCCGCACCTCTCCTTTGAGAAACATGTGAGAATATTGATGAAGTTCACACCTCTCCTTTGAGTAGGGTGCAAGAATTTTTTCTCCTAGAAATGTGTGTAGTTTTCAGTACTAAGGTTCGCACCCTGCTAGAGACGGGACCTGCAAAAATACTATTATTGTCGCACCTCACTTCTGTGGCTCCGTGGCTCTGATACCATGTATAAATTTCAATACAAATTAAGTATTTTTTGTGATTCTCCTGATCTAACAATTATATGCCACTGTTAAATACAGAATCGCTTCTACTAATAATCTTGCGGAAATTAAACCACGATCAAAAAGTGAAATATCAAGAACACATAACACATAATTTTTTCTGGGAAAGCGTAAAGATAAAAACCCCACTATCATATATTATGTATATCATGGATCATGAAACAATATCATACAAAACTCTAATCCAAGAGATCTCAGTACAATACAATCGTCTCACACTGTCATACAAAAATTCAACAAATACATGTGCCAATTTCTGTGTCCAGACAATCTACCTCCTCTACACAATCCCTACAATTAGAATTCTCACAATGAAATCGAATTACCTAGTTTGTACATGCTCATAAGCATATCCACTGCATGTGTGATTGCATGAGTGCACTTCACTCAAATCACAACTGATAGCCAAACTGTCCCTTTCACCTGTTATCTCAACTAGGTCTCCACTGGATCTGACATGCATGTAGTTAACCGTGGAGAATCTTCAGTTGCATTAGTTACAACTAGTACAACTGGGCTTAACTCACTTAACAGAGTTAAACTACTTCACAACTAACATAACTACACTTATAACTCTGTTACAACTTCAAGTCACGTCCATGTCTTACCAGTCAACCTTTGAACTCAAATTTCTCATAGTTAACTGATTTTCCATTTCAGTTAATTATATTCAAGTAATTATAAGATAATAGATTAATATTTATTGTCCAATTTATTTAAGGGAAAATTAAATTAGACACATGTTTCTTGTTGACTTTCAACAAGGCATCCTGTTTAAATAATGTAACTGTGAAGAGCATTCTTATTATTATTTTGTTATTGGATTAAATCCCCATTGTGGATTAATCATGTCATTATCATTATTGGATTAAATCCCCATTGTGGATTAATCATTTCATTATTATTATTATTGTTATTGGATTAATCCCCATTGAGGATTAATCATGTCGATAATTGTATAAGGACCAAATCCCCTTTTGCGGATTGGTCATCGGACAATTACAAAGTGCATAATAAGAAGTCGGCCCCAACAGTTATAATGGAAGACCTAGAATTAATTAAAGGTGGGTTTACCCACCCAGAGTAAGAGGTGAGCCCTGCTAGATGGTGACCTTTCACACGTGTCAGGTTGATATAAATAAGAGGCTAGCGCCTCACTTCAAACACACACTCACTTTCTCATTCTCTTATGAGGCAAGCTGCAATTAGAAGTTAGAGAGAGGAGAAGAAGAGTGGTACATCTCTTGGGGAGGACTTTCTGTATTGGTTTGAGTTATCTCTTGAACATTGTACAAGCTATTTATGATAAGGAAGTTTTTGCTGGGTTTTCTTCCCCAATAGGGTTTCCCAGGATAAATGTTTTGTCTCTTGTGAATGTGTATTTCTCAGTGATCTTGTTCTTATTATGCTCTTATCTTATGAAATGAAAAGAACTATAATAATGGCATAAACATTAACATGGTATCAGAGCCAA
>JZKD02S1218890.1:107905-144794 GCA_000966675.3 Picea glauca | reverse complement strand
GGGTGTGGCATGAAATGAAGCCCCTGAATCTACTACCCAAGAATCAGAAATATTATCTACAGAAAGAATCAAAGCATCTTGTAACACATCACCTGTTACATTTGCTTCTTGATTTTTCTCTTGTTGTCCATCTCTTTGTTTATTTGGAGCTCTACAATATTTCTTCAAATGTCCTTTCTTTCCACAATTCCAACACTCTATATTTCCCAGTCTGGATTCAGATTTACCCTTCATAGAATTCCCATGGTTCCATGAGCCATTTTCTCTATCCTTTTGTCTTCCCCTATTCTCCACAGTCAATGCATTTCCTGATGTCTCACCTATGCTTTTTTATATCATTTACTCACTAAGGATAACACCAACAACATCATCAAATTTAGAGTGTTTGAACCAAAGACAGAGTTACTTACAGCCATGACCAAGCCATTCCAACTTCGTGAAAATGAGCATAGGATTAGAAGAGCCCTGACCTCATCATCAAAGTCTACTTTTACAGAACTTAGTTGATTAGTAACCATATTAGTAACCGTATTAAATTCATTTAAATGATCTAAAACAAACCCGCCTTCTGACATATTCATATTAAATAATCATTTCATTAGAAATACCTTATTCGACGCCGAGGGTTTTTCATATAGTTTAGCCAATGCATCCACCATTTCCTTCATTGTCTTTTCTTTTGAAATATTGAAAGCCACCGATGTTGCCAGGCTTAGCCATATCGTTCCTAGTGCCTTTCTATCGAGAACCTCCCATTCTTTGTCCTTCATGGCCGCCAGATTCTTTGTTATTCTTCCCAATGGTAGGAATATATCCTTCTGATATAAATAATCTTTGATTTGCATCTTCCATAACTGGTAGTTTTGGCCATTAAATTTCTTGACCCTAAACTTTTCATATTCCTCCATTGTTCCCACTTGAACCAGGAACCCTCTTTTCCTGCGAATTACCTTTTGATATGATACCAGTTGTTAGAAAAACAGGATCACAGAGAAATAAAATAAAATAAATGTGAAAATAAAACACATAAGATACACAATACAATAGAGACACAGATATACGTGGTTCACCCAATGTGGGTTACGTCCACTAGAGAAATTGCTAGGTCCTTTCTTTATTATTATCCAACAAATGAAGGGATACAACCTACACCACACCCATTGTAACTTCATCTTCTTTCTCTCACTGTCTCCTCTCTCAGAATACAATAATCACAATAATACACAGCCGCAATACAAATGGCCTCATACAAAAGAAAGCGAGTTTCCTTCTAGGGAATAAAACCCTAACATAATATCTATCGTTAGATCTGTGACTTAATGATTAATAGTCAAGATTGATTATGAAATTACAATACAGATTTACAAGCCAATTTTTCCTTCGAGGCCTTCGCCCCCAAAACCCGCACTCGCCCCTGGACCTTGTAGGGGGGAAAGCCCCCCCTGCAACCCCTCCACATGGAGGGGTGTATAGTCTTTTAGGGTGTACAATATTCATGGCATATGAATACAGTTGAAAAACAAAGACCTATGAATTAGGAAGATAATCAGGCTCCACAACCAACATAATGATGACAGCTTGCAAGTGAATTATAGTGGTAGAATAATGAGCAATAGATGAAGAAAAAATGATTTTGCAACAACTCTAATGGTTGTAGCATTAATGTTGAAACATTGTAACTACAAAGAGTATTCTATCTATTATTGATGTATTATTCATTATATCAATCCCCTTTTGTGGATTGATCATGTCGGGTATTGTAAATGACCAAATCCCCTTTTGTGGATTGGTCAAACCCTAATTGTAATATGCTAAATGAGAAGTCGACCCACAGAATATATTAAAGTGGTTATAACCACCTATAATTGAGAAGTCGGCTCACATAATATATTAAAGTGGTTATAACCACCCATAAAGAGAAGTCAGCCCTGCCAGTGAAAAGACACATCCTTTTACCTTCTGCCAGATTGTATAAATAAAGTAGGCTAGCGCCTCATTTGTTCACTCACTCACTTGATCATCAAAGCGCAATTTTGGAGCTGCAGTTGGAGAAGAAGAGAGAGAGAGAGAGGCACATACTTGGGAGAGGACTTTCTATATTGTTTGGTTTATTCTCTTGGCATTGTGTTGGCTATCTATATTAACAAAGTTTTTGTTGGGTTTTCTCCCCCATGATGGTTTCCCAGGATAAATGATGTGTCTCTTGTGATTGTTTATTTCTCAGTGATCCTATATATGTTATGTGTTATCTCCCAAAATAGAACTGTCATTTTGCTAATTTTTAGGAGATAAGAACAGGTCCAAAATTTTATTTCAAAATTTTTTTTGGGTGCATTAGATGGTCTGATTTTCAAATACAAACTTGGAAAAATCATTTGATTTGGTCTTGGCATTCAAAATTTCAAATTTCAGGTTTCGGTGGTTAAGGCAGGCTAAAAATGATTCGTTAACCACCAAAAGAAGAGCTTTACAATGCTTAACAAGCTAAATTTCGGGCTAGTTAACCACCAAAAGTCAGAATTTCCAGAAAAAAATGCCTTTGGGAAAAATCAATTTTCTCAGTCGTGGAATGTCCGTTTTGCACGTTCAAATAGTCGATTTTTAACTAAATATCATAAGATTTCCAATGGTACAATTCGATTTGGATTTGAAGCTCATGAAGACAGTCAAAATTGCCCAACGAGATCAGGTGTCAGTTGGAAAAATTTTGTAAATGCAGAGGATCGATAAATACATATACAAAAATCTATGAGGCACGCTTTCAAAGCTCCAAATATCATTTTAAATGGCTAAAGAATGGTTGAAACTCCAGTTCAATAGCAAATTCATCATCCAGAAATTTGTTAGACTCGCTTCCATTGTTGAAGAAATGGATGGCTTGGAATGTTGGTGATGGTAAACGAGTCCTTGTTGGTCAGGATCTGATTGTGGGATGTGGTTCTTCATACAAGCTCTCCTTGGATCTGTTACAACACCTGTCCTCTTTGAAAATCTATTCTTTATTATTTATCCCATATTGCACATTCATCTCATTTCAATGTCTCGAGTTCACATGACTGGTTGGATGCATCTGATTTAAGTTTGATTGGTGTTTTACCCAAGAATGGTGCTCTTATGTAATTCTTCTCAGAAGCAGTGGTTTCTCACTGAAAGATGAAGGAGATAAGATTGTTTAGACGTGGAATAAATCTTCTGGCTCTGTTTTATTCAAGCTGGCATATGAGGCATTGGTGATAGATTCTTGTTGGATATGGCAGTAATATCAGGGTAGAATTACTTGGACTGTGGAGTTTATTTACCTTTGTTGCTCATTTACATTTACCAGAACTTATGATGGAGGGGATTTGAAGGTTGTGATTGATTGGTTTGAAGGCAAGTCTCTTTTAAATGTTCTCTTTCTTCTCACTTGGAAGAAGAAAATGATGGCACCCAAGAGGAATTTTTCATGGTTAAAAATCTTCCATGTTCATCATCAATTCAACTCCATGGAAGATTCTCTTTCAAAGGAAGCAATTGGAAATAGTATAGGGTGGCTGCACTTTGAAGTTTGAAGAATATCACAGTCAAGTTCTGTCTACTTGTGGTTCTTTGTTTGTCTTTTAGACTTACTTTCTCTAGTCATATTGAATTCACATGTTTGTATTTTTGGAATGGGAGCACCTCTATAAAATATAGAACTTATGGTCTTAACAACATTAACCCATCGAATATTGATGATTCAGAGCCTTCTGTTCTTTCACACATGGTAACACAGATGCAGATTAATATTTCATTGCAGGGTCATTCTCATCATCAAAAGAAGTTGTCAAATCAATACTCAGCTAATTCAGGCGACAACACAAGTGCAGCAAACTGCAACAGATCCTCAAAGCCATGGCAACTCATTCTTGCAATTGTATGTTCTTTCACCTTCATACAGTTTGGCATCCTTTGGTCAAATGTCATCATTCAGTGGAGATTTTCAATGCCATAAACCCAATGAGTCTCTGCTATCTCCAGTGTCAAACTCATGTCCACATGGTAGATTAAAGCATGATAGAGAATGTTCAAGCTAGCAATGGGACAACCAATCTAACAGACACAAAGGAAACAGGACCTCTTACACAGCGAACTGAAGTTTCCAGCTCTGTACAAGGAGGAGCAGCATCACCAAAAAGTCCTTGAAACTTCAGCAAATCGACAGGGTAATCATTTTTTTCAATCTTAAATATTTTCAGAAGATGAGCTTTTTGGTGGTTAAGAGGCCCAGATTCTTATGCCCTTAACCACCGAAACCTGTTGCAGGGCAGCAAGCTAATATTTTTGCCCAGATTTCATTTTTTCTCAACCAAATCTTTCGAGGTTGGTTTCTAAAGATGAATAATAAAGAAATACATCAAGTTTCAGGTTTTATCTTGATTTATTTGATGGTTAAGAAGGTGGAAAAGTGAAAATGGTGAACTAGTTAATGAGCAGAAAAACTGTCTTTTTGCCAAAGGAGGCAAATTCGAATTTCTTATGGTGATCCATCAACCTTGGAAGGCTTTCTACATTTGTCAAAGAGTTTGGAGGATATGGAGGCTATCAAGATAGAGTTTCACTCCTTATATATGATCTTTTCCTATTTTTATTTGATTTTCCATTTCTAGAATTCCAGATCCATTTTTATAGGATCTCATCCTACACTTGTTTGGTTTGACTATTTTTAGCAAATCTGATCCATCTTTCAAGGATATAGATTTCATCTTGTAAGGATATAAAGCCAAAGACATTTGGAGAACAAGAGGTTCAATTCTGGAGACACTTTTGGGCCATGTAACTTGGACATTATTTTTCTATGTGAATCACAGTTTTCTTTGGTCATTATATATCAGTCTGTCCACATTTTTCACTATTCTGTATTTAGTTCTTTTCAGCTCAGTTGTTCAAAACTGTCATCTTCTAATATAACTCATGAATATGAATTAGATCTTCTTACATTCTTGTATGACCCTACAGATTTGTACTTGGTTATCTTGAATGTCATTCTTCATATCTTGATTATTTTTCCGTAACTGATATCTAGTTTCTCGAAGCACTGTTTATTTAGAGGCATGACATGTTGTCTTTTTGCTAATCCTTCTCAGTTATCCCATTGTTCCAAACACTTGATTATTAATGATTTCTTAAGTTACCAAGCATCCTTAGCCTACAACCCTAAGGAGTTTCTTGGATCGATAACAAATTGGCGCCATTGTCAGGGATAGGAGATTGAAGCTCAGCTTCCTTGGGACTCGACATAGATCCAGCTATGATGATAGACAAAGCCTCGACATTCACTTGGTTTTAATTTTCTATCTGGCGACTCGACGTTCAAAGACTCCACTGGGGAGGATCCTGTTGATAAAACATGAAGAGGCTAAAGTCAAGATCCAGGTATCAGTTCATTATTTTGCTTCATGAACTGTTGTTTTTCTTCATCAGCTCTTTCATGCTTTTCCCTGCGCGTGTAAAGAGAATTATTTTCTGCTTTGTATATTCAGAAAATCATCATCCTTCTTGTATATATCCATCTTTAAAAGAGGAAATCCTGCAGCCCTGCATTGTAGATGTAGATTCGGTAACTTTACCTAACCCATTCAAAAAGATTATCACTGTATTTCTTTTCCTTCAGAATCTGATCAGCCATGTGACCTTGAAAAGATAGAAATTGTTTCAGACCCTGTCCAAATCTCATCCCCTCTAGCCATAATTTCTGAACCTGATCAACAACTTACCATCTTTCATGACCAGCCCACAGCTTTTCAAGATAAGATCCGGATGAAGATGTTCAAACCTTTACAGCTACCCCATCTTCTTCATCCTTATTCTGATGATTGTTATGAATATCTCCCTTTGTTTTCTGGAGAGAATCAAGCTTCAGTCAAGAGACACGTGGAATCCTTTTTGGATTTTGTTGATCATTTATCAATTGCAAATGAAGATGTGATCATGAGAATGTTTTCGAAATATTTGATCAAAGATGCTACTACATGGTTTAAGGGTCTGAGAGCTGATTCAATTGGCTCTTGGATTGAGTTCTCTAATGCTTTCCTGAAGTATTGGGGTGAATACAAATCTCTAGATTCTTACCTCACTGATTTCTATGCTTTGAAACAAGAGCAAGATGAAGCCTTGTCTGTTTTCAATAGAAGGTTTTACCATGTTTATCATGACATGCCTTCGGAGGTCCGACCTACAGAAAAATTTGCCATGATATATTATATTATGGGTCTTGATTCAGATCTTGTCCTTCTTCTGCTAGAACGAAACTCTCCATCCTTAACCCGGTTATTTGAAGATGCTCAAGAAGTAGAGGAGAACATTTGTGCTTCTCGAAGGATCTGAGGTCGATATTTCTTTGAAATCTATAAGCACATGAGCAAGCAGAATGTCATTATACCTAAGATTTTGAGCAGGAGAATAATGAGGTTGGAACAGTTTTAGAACAACAACGAGTATGTGAGCTCTTTTTAGATTCGGATCTGAATTTTTCAACAGTTTCAGAGTACTCCAGAGAGGGGTATGAATCTGAAGTTTATGATCAATTTGCAAATCAGAATGAATCTATGATAACCAATGATTGCATTGAAAACTACATGTTCCTAGCTGATCACAATCCTTGTCATTTAAACATTGCTCTATCATCATCCGTTAAGGATTGTTCTGAAGAAAACAGTAAGTATGAAACAAATAAGGAACAACAACCTGAAAGTGAGTACATTTTAGATTCAGAATTAGATTCTTCAGTATGTGCAGAGTTTTCCATAGATAGCTACGCTTGTGAAGTTTATGATCAATTTGTAAATCAAGAAGAGCCTATGATGACTGATGATTGCATAAGAAATTATATAGTCTTATCTGATCCTAATTCATGTGATGGAAATCTTGTTTTTTTGTCCTTTTGTGAGCATTATTCTGATAAGGAAATTGTCAATTTTGATGATCATGAGTTGATCCCAAGAGGACAAGAAGGTGATCAGTTTTCCAACAAAGGAACAGCCATGGTTGAGCAGGAGGCTACCATAGATGTGCAGTTGTTTTCCAAGGAGCAACATGTTACTTATCTTCCTTTTAAGGATCTAGTGGCAGCTTTCATGGACGTATAGTTTTTAAAGGATCTGAAGATTTCAGATTTCCTTAGCTTGTCGTTGTTTGTGGGTAAGTATAGTTTCATGAATGAGTTTTATTCACCATTCTTACATTTCAAACATCAGTTGTGGAGCAGTGATAGAGACAAGGTTTCTTCATTTTTGAAGTTACTTGAATGGCTGTTATGGAAATCAGCATTCACTTGACCAATGGCAGAGCTAGTAGGGTAGGAAATAATCTCGCTCCCCGAGCATTTATTTCTTCCAGTTTGCAGCAGAAATAGTAGTTAACTTGGTTGAATAAAGGCAAGTTTTGAAGGTATTCAAAGACCAATTGCACAAAGCTTGAGAGTTTTCAGAGATTGGTTTCACAGGCTAATTGACTCCATACCCAATGGAACACTAGAGTTTAAGTTTTGTTTGAGCTTTCTCTAGGAAAGGCATCACATCCAGAGTTCTTGAAACCTCACAGGGAGGATTCCATCCCCGAGTAGGAGCCATATGTTATCTCCCAAAATAGCACTGTCATTTTGCTAATTTTTAGGAGATAAGAACAGGTCCAAAATTTCATTTCAAATTTTTTTTTGGGTGCATTAGATGGTCTAATTTTCAAATGCAAACTTTGAAAAATCATTTGATTTGGTCTTGGAATTCAAAATTTCAAATTTCAGGTTTCGGTGGTTAAGGTAGGCTACAAATGGTTCATTAACCACCAAAACCAGAGCTTTCTGATGGTTAACATGCTAAATTTCGGGCTAGTTAACCACTGAAAGTCAGAATTTCCAGAAAAAAATGCCTTTGGGAAAAATCAATTTTCTCAACCGTGTAATGTCCGTTTTGCACGTTCAAATAGTCGATTTTTAAATACATATCATAAGATTTCCAATGGTGCAATAGTATTTGGATTTGGAGCTCGGGAAGATAGTCAAAAATTCCCCGCACGATCAGGTGTCAGTTGGAAAAATTTTGTAAATGCAGAGGATCGATAAATACATGCACATAAATCTATGAGGCACGCTTTTAAAGCTCCGGATCTCATTTTAAATGTCTAAAGAATGGTTGAAACTCCAGTTCAATAGAAAATTCATCATCTAGAAATTTGTTAGACTCGCTTCCATTGTTGAAGAAATTGATGGCTTGGAATTTTGGTGATGGTAAACGAGTCCTTGTTGGTCAGGATCTGATTGTGGGATGTGGTTCTTCATACAATCTCTCCTTGGATCTGTTACAACACTTGTCCTATTTGGAGATCTATTCTTTATTCTTTATCCCATATTGCACATTCATCTCATTTGAATGTCCCAGGTTCACATGACTGGTTGGATGCATCTGATTTAAGTTTGACAGGTGTTTTAGCCCAAGAATGGTGCGCTTATGTAATGCTTCTCAGAAGCAGTGGTTTCTCACTGAAAGATGAAGGAGATAAGCCTGTTTGGACGTGGAATAAATCTTCTGGCTATGTTTTAGTCAAGCTGGCATATGAGGCATTGGTGACAGATTGTTGTTGGAGCTGGAAGTAATATCAGGGTAGAATTACTTGGACTATGGAGTTTATTTACCTTTGCTGCTCATTTACATTTACCAGAACTTATGATGGAGGAGATTTGAAGGTTTTGATTGATTGGTTTGAAGGCAGGTCTCTTTTAAATGTTCTCTTTCTTCTCACTTGGAAGCAAAAAAATATGGCACTCAAGAGGAATTTTTCATGGTTAAACAGCTTCCATGTTCATCATCAATTCAACTCCATGGAAGATTCTCTTTCAAAGGAAGCAATTGGAAATAGTACAGGGTGGCTTCACTTTGAAGTTTGAAGAATATCACAGTCAAGTTCTGTCTACTTGTGGTTCTTTGTTTGTCTTTTAGACTTACTTTCTCTAGTCAGATTGAATTCACATGTTTTTATTTTGGGAATGGGAGCACCTCTAGAAAATATAGAACTTATGGTCCTAACAACATTAACCCATCGAATCTTGATGATTTGTTTGCTTCTGAGATCGCATTGATAGGGTTGGTAGATTCAGAGCCTTCTGTTCTTTCACACATCGTCACACAGATGCAGATTAATATTTCATTGTAGGGTCATTCTCATCATCAAAAGCAGTTGTCAAATCAATACTCGGCTACTTCAGGCGAAAACACAAGTGCAACAAACTGCAACAGATCCTCAAAGCCATGGCAACTCATTCTTGCAATTGTCTGTGCTTTCACCTTCATACAGTTTGGCATCCCTTGGTCAAATGTCATCATTCAGTGGAGATTTTTAGTGCTATAAACCCAATGATTCTCTGCTATCTCCAGTGTCAAACTCATGTCCACATGGTAGATTAAAGCATGATAGAGAATGTTCAAGCTAGCAATGGGACAACCAATCTAATAGACATAAAGGAAACAGGACCTCTTACACAGCAAAATGAAGTTTCCAGCTCTGTACAAGGAGGAGTAACATCACCAAAAATTCCCTGAACCTTCAGCAAATCGACAGGGTAATCATTTTTTTCAATCTTAAACATTTTCAGAAGCTGAGCTTTTCGGTGGTTAAGAGGCCCAAATTTTTATGCCCTTAACCACCGAAACCTGTTATAGGGCAGCAAGCTAATATTTTTGCCCAGAATTCATTTTTTCTCAACCAAATCTTTCGAGGTTGGTTTCTAAAGATGCATAATAATTAAATACATCAAGTTTTAGGTTTTATATTGATGTATTTGATGGTTAAGAAGGTGGAAAAGTGGAAATGGTGAACTAGTTAATGAGTAGAAAAACTGTCTTTTTGCCAAAGGAGGCAAATTCGAATTTCTTATGGTGATTCATCAGCCTTGGAAGGATTTCTACATCTGTCAAAGAGTTTGGAGGATATGGAGGCTATCAAGATAGATTTTGACTCCTTAGATATGATCTTTTCCTATTTTGATTTGATTTTCCATTTCTAGAATTCCAGATCCATTTTTATAGGATCTCATCCTACACTTGTTTGGTTTGACTATTTTTAGCAAATCTGATCCATCTTTCAAGGATGTAGATTTCATCTTGTAAGGCTATAAATCCAAAGACATTTGGAGAACAAGAGGTTCAATTCTGGAGACACTTTTGGGCCATGTAACTTGGACATTATTTTGCTATATGAATCATAGTTTTCTTTGGTCATTATATATCAGTCTGTCCACAGTTTTCACTATTCTGTATTTAGTTCTTTTCAGCTCAGTTGTTCAGAACTGTCATCTTTTGATATAACTCATGAATACGAAATAGATCTTCTTACATTCTTGTATGACCCTATATATTTTTACTTGGTTATCTTGAATGTCATTCTTCATATCTTGATTATTTTTCCGTAACTGATATCTAGTTTCTCGAAGCACTGTTTATTTAGAGGCATGACATGTTGTCTTTTTGCTAAGCCTTCTCAGTTATCCCATTGTTCCAAACACTTGATTATTAATGATTTCTTAAGTTACCAAGCATCCTTAGCCTACAACCCTAAGGAGTTTTTTGGAGCGATAACAAATTGGCCCCGTTGTCGGGGAGAGGATATTGAAGCTCAGATTCCTTGGGACTCGACATAGATCCACCTTTGATGATAGACAAAGCCTGGACATTCACTTGGTTGTAATTTTCTATCTGGCGACTCCACATTCAAAGACTCCACTGGGGAGGATCTTGTTGATAAAAGATGAAGAGGCTGAAGTCAAGATCTAGGTATCAGTTCATTATTTTCTCATGAACTATTGTTTTTCTTCATCAGCTCTTTCATGCTTTTCCCTGCGCGTGTAAAGAGAATTATTTTTTGCTTTGTATAATCAGAAAATCATCATCCTTCTTGTATATATCCATCTTTAGAAGAGGAAATCCTGCAGCCCTGCATTGTAGATGTAGATTCAGTAACTTTACCTAAGACCATTCACAAAGATTATCATTGTATTTCTTTTCCTTCAGAATCTGATCAGCCATGTGACCTTGAAAAGATAGAAATTGTTTCAGACCCTGTCCAGATCTCAGCCCCTCTGGCCATAATTTCTGAACCTGATCAACAACTTACCATCTCTCATGATCAGCCCACATCTTTTCAAGATAATATCTGGATGAAGATGTTCAAACCTTTACAGCTACCCCATCTTCTTCATCCTTATTTTGATGACTGTTATGAATATCTCCCTTTGTTTTTCGGAGAGAATCAAGCTTCAGCCGAGAGACACGTGGAATCCTTTTTGGATTTTGTTGATCGTTTTTCAATTGCACATGAAGATGTGATCATGAGAATGTTTTCGAAATATTTGATCAAAGATGCTACTACATGGTTTAAGGGTCTGAGAGCTGATTCAATTGGCTCTTGGATTGAGTTCTCTAATGATTTCCTGAAGTATTGGGGCGAATACAAATCTCTAGATTCTTACCTCATTGATTTCTATGCTTTGAAACAAGAGCAGGATGAAGCCTTGTCTGTTTTCAATAGAAGGTTTTACCATGTTTATCATGACATGCCTTCGGAGGTCCGACCTACAGAAAAATTTGCCATGATATATTATATTATGGGTCTTGATTCAGATCTTGTCCTTCTTCTGCTAGAACAGAACTCTCCATCCTTAACTCGGTTATTTGAAGATGCTCAAGAAGTAGAGGAGAACATTTGTGCTTCTCGAAGGATCTGAGGTTGAGATTTCTTTGAAAATCTACAAGCACATGAGCAAGCAGAATGTCATTATACCTCAGATTTTGAGCAGGAGAATAATGAGGTTGGAACAATTTTAGAACAACAGTGAGTATGTGAGCTCTTTTTAGATTCGGATCTGAATTTTTCAACAGTTTCAGAGTACTCCAGAGACAGGTATGAATCTGAAGTTTATGATCAATTTGCAAATCATAATGAATCTATGATAACCAATGATTGCATTGAAAACTACATGTTCCTAGCTGATCACAATCCTTGTCATTTAAACATTGCTCTATCATCATCCGCTGAGGACTGTTCTGAAGAAAACAGTAAGTATGAAACAAATAAGGAACAACAACCTGAAAGTGAGTACATTTCAGATTCAGAATTAGATTCTTCAATATGTGCAGAGTTTTCCAGAGATAGCTACGCTTGTAAAGTTTATGATCAATTTGTAAATCAAGAAGAGCCTATGATGACCGATGATTGCATAAGAAATTATATATTCTTAGTTGATCCTAATTCATGTGATGGAAATCTTGTTTTCTTTTCCTTTTGTGAGCATTATTTTGATAAGGAAATTGTCAATTTTGATGATCACGAGTTGATCCCAAGAGAACAAGAAGGTGATAAGTTTTCCAACAAAGGAACAGCCATGGTTGAGAAGGAGGCTACCATAGATGTGCATCTATTTTCCGAGGAGCAACATGTTACTTATCTTCCTTTTAAGGATCCAGTGGCATCTTTCATGGATGTATATTTTTCAAAGGATCTGAAGATTTCAGATTTCCTTAGCTTGTCGTTGTTTGTGGGTAAGTATAGTTTCATGAATGAGTTTTATTCACCATTCTTACATTTCAAACATCAGTTGTGGAGCAGTGATAGAGACAAGGTTTCTTCAGTTTTGAAGTTACTTGAATGGCTGCTATGGAAATCAGCATTCACTTGACCAATGGCAGAGCTAGTAGGGTAGGAAATAAGCTCGCTCCCCGAGCATTTATTTCTTCCAGTTTGCAGCAGAAATAGTAGTTAACTTGGTTGAATAAAGACAGGTTTTGAAGGTATTCAAAGACCAGTTTCAATGAGCTTGAGAGTTTTCAGAGATTGGTTTCACAGGCTAATTGACTCCATACACAATGGAACACTAGAGTTTAAGTTTTGTTAGAGCTTTCTCTAGGAAAGGCATCAGATCTAGAGTTCTTGAAACCTCACAGGGAGGATTCCATCCTCGAGTAGGAGCCATATGTTATCTCCCAAAATAGCACCGTCATTTTGCTAATTTTTAGGAGATAAGAACAGGTCCAAATTTTCATTTCAAAATTTGTTTGGGGTGCATTAGATGGTCTGATTTTCAAATACAAACTTGGAAAAATCATTTGATTTGGTCTTGGCATTCAAAATTTCAAATTTCAGGTTTCGGTGGTTAAGGCAGGCTAAAAATGGTTCGTTAACCACCAAAAGCAGAGCTTTCCGATGGTTAACAGGCTAAATTTCGGGCTAGTTAACCACCGAAAGTCAGAATTTCCAGAAAAAAATGCTTTTGGGAAAAATCAATTTTCTCAGCCGTGGAATGTCTCTTTTGCACGTTCAAATAGTTGATTTTTAACTACAAATCATAAGATTTCCAATGGTGCAATCATATTTCAATTTGGAGCTCGGGAAGACAATCAAAATTTCCCCGCGAGATCAGGTGTCAGTTGGAAAAAATTTGTAAATGCAGAGGATCGATAAATACATGCACAAAAATCTATGAGGCACGCCTTCAAAGCTCCAGATATCATTTTAAATGGCTAAAGAATGGTTGAAACTCCAGTTCAATAGCAAATTCATCATCCAGAAATTTGTTAGACTCGCTTCCATTGTTGAAGAAATGGATGGCTTGGAATGTTGGTGATGGTAAACGAGTCCTTGTTGGTCAGGATCTGATTGTGTGATGTGGTTCTTCATACAAGCTCTCCTTGGATCTGTTACAACACTTGTCCTCTTTTCAGATCTATCCTTTATTATTTATCCCATATTGCACATTCATCTCATTTGAATGTCTCAGGTTCACATGACTGGTTGGATGCATCTGATTTAAGTTTGACTGGTGTTTTACCCCAAGAATGGTGCTCTTATGTAATGCTTCTTAGAAGCAGTGGTTTCTCACTGAAAGATGAAGGAGATAAGCCTGTTTGGACGTGGAATAAATCTTCTGGCTCTGTTTTAGTCAAGTTGGCATACGAGGTATTGGTGACAGATTGTTGTTGGAGCTGGCAGTAATATCAGGGTAGAATTACTTGGACTGTGGAGTTTATTTACCTTTGCTGCTCATTTACATTTACCAGAACTTGTGATGGAGGCGATTTGAAGGTTGTGATTGATTGGTTTGAAGGCGGGTCTCTTTTAAATGTTCTCTTTATTCTCACTTGGAAGCAGACAATTATGGCACTCAAGAGGAATTTTTCATGGTTAAAAATCTTCGATGTTCATCATCAATTCAACTCCATGGAAGATTCTCTTTCAAAGGAAGCAATTGAAATAGTACAGGGTGGCTGCACTTTGATGTTTGAAGAATATCACAGTCAAGTTCTGTCTACTTGTGGTTCTTTGTTTTTCTTTTAGACTTACTTTCTCTAGTCAGATTGAATTCACATGTTTTTATTTTGGGAATGGGAGCACCTCTAGAAAATATAGAACTTATGGTCTTAACAGCATTAACCCATCGAATCTTGATGATTTGTTTTCTTCTGAGATCGCATTGCTAGGGTTGGTAGATTCAGAGCCTTATGTTCTTTCACACATGGTCACACAGATGCAGATTAATATTTCATTGCAGGTTCATTCTCATCATCAAAAGCAATTGTCAAATCAATACTCAGCTACTTCAGGCGACAACACAAGTGCAGCAAACTGCAACAGATCCTCAAAGCCATGGCAACTCATTCTTGCAATTGTCTGTGCTTTCACCTTCATACAGTTTGGCATCCCTTGGTCAAATGTCATCATTTAGTGGAGATTTTCAGTGCCATAAACCCAATGTGTCTCTTCTATCTCCAGTGTCAAAATCATGTCCACATGGTAGATTAAAGCATGATAGAGAATGTTCAAGATAGCAATGGGACAACCAATCTAACAGACATAAAGGAAACATGACCTCTTACACAGCAAACTGAAGTTTCCAGCTCTGTACAAGGAGGAGAAGCATCACCAAAAAGTACCTGAACCTTCAACAAATCGACAGGGTAATCATTTTTGTCAATCTTAAACATTTTCAGAAGCTAAGCTTTTCGATGGTTAAGAGGCCCAGATTTGTATGCCCTTAACCACCGAAACCTGTTACAGGGCAGCAAGCTAATATTTTTGCCCAGAATTCATTTTTTCTCAACCAAATCTTTCGAGGTTGGTTTCTAAAGATGCATAATAATTAAATAAATCAATTTTTAGGTTTTATCTTGATGTATTTGATGGTTAAGAAGGTGGAAAAGTGAAAATGGTGAAGTAGTTAATGAGCAGAAAAACTGTCTTTTTTCCAAAGGAGGCAAATTCGAATTTCTTATGGTGATTCATCAGCCTTGGAAGGCTTTCTACATCTGTCAAAGAGTTTGGAGGATATGGAGGCTATCAAGATAGAGTTTGACTCCTTAGATATGATCTTTTCCTATTTTGATTTGATTTTCCATTTCAAGAATTCTAGATACATTTTTATAGGATCTCATCCTACACTTGTTTGGTTTGACTATTTTTAGCAAATCTGATCCATCTTTCAAGGATCTAGATTTCATCTTGTAAGGCTATAAATCCAAAGACATTTGGAGAACAAGAGGGTCAATTCTGGAGACACTTTTGGGCCATGTAACTTAGACATTATTTTGCTATATGAATCAAAGTTTTCTTTGGTCATTATATATCAGTCTGTCAACATTTTTCACTATTCTGTATTTAGTTCTTTTCATCTCAGTTGTTCAGAACTGTCATCTTCTGATATAACTCGTGAATACGAATTAGATCTTCTTACATTCTTGTATGACCCTACAGATTTGTACTTGGTTATCTTGAATGTCATTCTTCATATCTTGATTATTTTTCCATAACTGATATCTAGTTTCTCGAAGCACTGTTTATTTAGAGGCATGACATGTTGTATTTTTGCTAAGCCTTCTCAGTTATCCCATTGTTCCAAACACTTGATTATTAATGATTTCTTAAGTTACCAAGCATCCTTAGCCTACAACCCTAAGGAGTTTCTTGGAGCGATAACAATTTGGCGCCGTTTCCGGGGAGAGGAGATTGAAGCTCAGCTTCCTTGGGACTCGACATAGATCCATCTTTGATGATAGACAAATCCTGGACATTCACTTGGTTGTAATTTTCTATCTGGCGTCTCCACGTTCAAAGAATCCACTGGGGAGGATCCTATTGATAAAAGATGAAGAGGCTGAAGTCAAGATCCAGGTATCAGTTCATTATTTTGCTTCATGAACTGTTGTTTTTCTTCATCAGCTCTTTCATGCTTTTCCCTGCGCGTGTAAAGAGAATTATTTTCTTCTTTGTATATTCAGAAAATCATCATCCTTCTTGTATATATCCTTCTTTAGAAGAGGAAATCCTATAGCCCTGCATTGTAGATGTAGATTCGGTAACTTTACCTAAGCCCATTCACAAATATTATCACTCTATTTATTTTCCTTCAGAATATGATCAGCCATATGACATTGAAAAGATAGAAATTGTTTCAGACCCTGTCTAGATCTCAGCCCCTCTGGCCATAATTTATGAACCTGATCAACAACTTACCATCTCTCATTATCAGCCCACAACTTTTCAAGATAAGATCCGGATGAAGATGTTCAAACCTTTAGAGCTACCCCATCTTCTTCATCCTTATTCTAATGACTGTTATGAATATCTCCCTTTGTTTTTTGGAGAGAATCAAGCTTCAGCCGAGAGACACGTGGAATCCTTTTTGGATTTTGTTGATCGTTTTTCAATTGCACATGAAGATGTGATCATGAGAATGTTTTCGAAATCTTTGATCAAAGATGCTGCTACATGGTTTAAGGGTCTGAGAGCTGATTCAATTGTCTCTTGGATTGAGTTCTCTAATGCTTTCGTGAAGTATTGGGGCGAATACAAATCTATAGATTCTTACCTCGTTGATTTCTATGCTTTGAAACAAGAGCAGGATGAAGCCTTGTCTATTTTCAATAGAAGGTTTTACCATGTTTATCATGACATGCCTTTGGAGGTCCGACCTACAGAAAAATTTGCCATGATATATTATATTATGGGTCTTGATTCAGATCTTGTCCTTCTTCTGCTAGAACGGAACTCTCCATCCTTAACCCAGTTATTTGAAGATGCTCAAGAAGTAGAGGATAACATTTGTGCTTCTCGAAGGATCCGAGGTCGATATTTCTTTGAAAATCTACAAGCACATGAGCAAGCAGAATGTCATTATACCTCAGATTTTGAGCAGGAGAATAATGAGGTTGGAACAGTTTTAGAACAACAGTGAGTATGTGAGCTCTTTTTAGATTCGAATCTAAATTTTTCAACAGTTTCAGAGTACTCCAGAGACAGGTATGAATCTGAAGTTTATGATCAATTTGCAAATCATAATGAATCTATGATAACCAATGATTGCATTGAAAACTACATGTTCCTAGCTGATCACAATACTTGTCATTTAAACATTGCTCTATCATCATCCGCTGAGGACTTTTCTGAAGAAAATAGTAAGTATGAAACAAATAAGGAACAACAGCCTGAAAGTGAGTACATTTCAGATTCAAAATTAGATTCTTCAGTATGTGCAGAGTTTTCCAGTGATAGCTACGCTTGTGAAGTTTATGATCAATTTGTAAATCAAGAAGAGCCTATGATGACTGATGATTGCATAAGATATTATATATTCTTAGCTGATCCTAATTCATGTGATGGAAATCTTGTTTTGTTTTCCTTTAATGAGCATTATTCTGATAAGGAAATTGTCAATTTTGATGATCACGAGTTGATCCGAAGAGGACAAGAAGCTGATCAGTTTTCCAATAAAGGAACAACCATGGTTGAGCAGGAGGCTACAATAGATGTGCAGTTGTTTTCCGAGGAGCAACATGTTACTTATCTTCCTTTTAAGGATCCAGTGGCAGCTTTCATGGATGTATATTTTTCAAAGGATCTGAAGATTTCAGATTTCCTTAGCTTGTCGTTGTTTGTGGGTATGTATAGTTTCATGAATGAGTTTTATTCACCATTCTTAAATTTCAAACATCATTTGTGGAGCAGTGATAGAGACAAGTTTTCTTCAGTTTTGAAGTTACTTGAATGGCTGCTATGGAAATCAGCATTCACTTGACTAATGGCAAAGCTAGTGGGGTAGGAAATAAGCTCGCTCCCCGAGCATTTCTTTCTTCCAGTTTGCAGCAGAAATAGAAGTTAACTTGGTTGAATAAAGGCAGGTTTTGAAGGTATTCAAAGACCAGTTGCACAAAGCTTGAGAGTTTTTAGAGATTGGTTTCACAGGCTAATTGACTCCATACCCAATGGAACACTAGAGTTTAAGTTCTGTTTGAGCTTTCTCCAGGAAAGGCATCAGATCTAGAGTTCTTGAAACCTCACAGGGAGGATTCCATCCACGAGTAGGAGCCATATGTTATCTCCCAAAATAGCACCATCATTTTGCTAATTTTTAGGAGACAAGAACAGGTCCAAAATTTCATTTCAAAATTTTTTTTGGGTGCATTAGATGGTCTGATTTTCAAATACAAACTTGGAAAAATCATTTGATTTGGTCTTGGCATTCAAAATTTCAAATTTCAGGTTTCGGTGGTTAAGGCAGGCTAAAAAAGGTTCGTTAACCACCAAAATCAGAGCTTTCTGATGGTTAACAGGCTAAATTTCGAGCTAGTTAACCACCGAAAGTCAGAATTTCCAGAAAAAAATGCCTTTGGGAAAAATCAATTTTCTCATCCATGGAATGTCCGTTTTGCACGTTCAAATAGTCGATTTTTAACAACAGATCATAAGGTTTCCATTGGTGCAATCAGATTTGTATTTGGAGCTTGGGAAGACAGTAAAAATTTCCCCGCGAGATCAGATGTCAGTTGGAAAAATTTTGTAAATGCAGAGGATCGATAAATACATGCACATAAATCTATGAGGCACGCTTTCAAAGCTCCGGATCTCATTTTAAATGGATAAAGAATGGTTGAAACTCCATTTCAATAGAAAATTCATCATCCAGAAATTTGTTAGACTTGCTTCCATTGTTGATGAAATGGATGGCTTGGAATGTTGGTGATGGTAAACGAGTCCTTGTTGGTCAGGATCTGATTCTGGGATGTGGTTCTTCATACAAGCTCTCCTTGGATCTGTTACAACACTTGTCCTCTTTGCAGATCTATTCTTTATTCTTTATCCCATATTACACATTCATCTCATTTGAATGTCTCAGGTTCACATGACTGGTTGGATGCATCTGATTTTAGTTTGACTGGTGTTTTAGCCCAAGAATGATGCTCTTATGTAATGCTTCTCAGAAGCAGTGGTTTCTCACTGAAAGATGAAGGAGATAAGCCTGTTTCGACGTGGAATAAATCTTCTACCTCTGTTTTAGTCAAGTTGGCATACGAGGCATTGGTGAAAGATTGTTGTTGGAGCTGGCAGTAATATCGGGGTAGAATTACTTGGACTATGGAGTTTATTTACCTTTGCTGCTCATTTAAATTTACCAGAACTTATGATGGAGGGGATTTGAAGGTTGTGATTGATTGGTTTGAAGGCAGGTCTCTTTTAAATGTTCTCTTTCTTCTCACTTGGAAGCAGAAAATTATGGCACTCAAGAGGAATTTTTCATGGTTAAAAGGCTTCCATGTTCATCATCAATTCAACTCCATTGCAGATTCTCTTTCAAAGGAAGCAATTGGAAATAGTACAGGGTGGCTGCACATTTAAGTTTGAAGAATATCACAGTGAAGTTCTGTCTACTTGTGGTTCTTTGTTTGTCTTTTAGACTTACTTTCTCTAGTCAGATTGAATTCACATTTTTTTATTTTGGGAATGGGAGCACCTCTAGAAAATATAGAACTTATGGTCTTAACAGCATTAACCCATCGAATCTTGATGATTTGTTTTCTTCTGAGATCGCATTTCTAGGGTTGGTAGATTCAGAGCCTTCTGTTCTTTCACACATGGTCACACAGATGCAGATTAATATTTCATTACAGGGTCATTCTCATCATCAAAAGCAGTTGTCAAATCAATACTCAGCTACTTCAGGCGACAACACAAGTGCAGCAAACTGCAACAGATCCTCAAAGCCATGGCAACTCATTCTTGCAATTGTCTGTGCTTTCACCTTCATACAGTTTGGCATCCCTTGGTCAAATGTCATCATTCAGTGGATATTTTTAGTGCCATAAACCCAATGAGTCTCTAATATCTCCAGTGTCAAACTCATGTCCACATGGTAGATTAAAGCATGATAGAGAAAGATCAAGCTGGCAATGGGACAACCAATCTAACAGACATAAAGGAAACAAGACCTCTTACACAACAAACTGAAGTTTCTAGCTCTGTACAAGGAGGAGAAGCATCACCAAAAATTCCCTGAACCTTCAGCAAATCGACAGGGTAATCATTTTTGTCAATCTTAAACATTTTCAGAATCTGAGCTTTTCGGTGGTTAAGAGGCCTAGATTTTTATGCCCTTAACCACCGAAACCTGTTACAGGGCAGCAAGCTAATATTTTGGCCCAGATTTCATTTTTTCTCAACCAAATGTTTCGAGGTTGGTTTCTAAAGATGCATAATAATTAAATACATCAAGTTTTAGGTTTTATATTGATGTATTTGATGGTTAAGAAGGTGGAAAAGTGAAAATGGTGAACTAGTTAATGAGCAGAAAAACTGTCTTTTTGCCAAAGGAGGCAAATTCGAAGTTTGACTCCTTAGATATGATCTTTTCCTATTTTGATTTGATTTTCCATTTCTAGAATTCCAGATCCATTTTTTTAGGATCTCATCCTACATTTTTTTGGTTTGACTATTTTTAGCAAATCTGATCCATCTTTCAAGGATCTAGATTTCATCTTGTAAGGCTATAAAGCCAAAGACATTTGGAGAACAAGAGGTTCAATTCTGGAGACACTTTTGGGCCATGTAACTTGGACATTATTTTGCTATATGAATCATAGTTTTCTTTGGTCATTATATATCGGTCTGTCCACATTTTTCACTATTCTGTATTTAGTTCTTTTCAGCTCAGTTGTTCAGAACTGTCATATTCTGATATAACTCGTGAATATGAATTAGATCTTCTTACATTCTTGTATGACCCTACAGATTTTTACTTGGTTATCTTGAATGTCATTCTTCATATCTTGATTATTTTTCCGTAACTGATATCTAGTTTCTCGAAGCATTGTTTATTTAGAGGCATGACATGTTGTCTTTTTGCTAAGCCTTCTCAGTTATCCCATTGTTCCAAACACTTGATTATTAATGATTTCTTAAGTTACCAAGCATCCTTAGCCTACAAACCTAAGGAGTTTCTTGGAACGATAACAAATTGGCACCGTTTCCGGGGAGAGGAGATTGAAGCTTTGCTTCCTTGGGACTCGACACAGATCCAGCTTTGATGATAGACAAAGCCTGGACATTCACTTGGTTGTAATTTTCTATCTGGCGACTCGACGTTCAAAGACTCCACTGGGGAGGATCCTGTTGATAAAAGATGAAGAGGCTAAAGTCAAGATCCAGGTATCAGTTTATTATTTTGCTTCATGAACTATTGTTTTTCTTCATCAGCTCTTTCATGCTTTTCCCTGCGCGTGTAAAGAGAATTATTTTCTGCTTTGTATATTCAGAAAATCATCATCCTTCTTGTATATATCCATCTTTARAAGAGGAAATCCTGCAGCCCTRCATTGTAGATGTAGATTCGGTAACTTTACCTAAGCCCATTCACAAAGATTATCACTGTATTTCTTTTCCTTCAGAATCTRATCAGCCATGTGACCTTGAAAAGATAGAAATTGTTTCAGACCCTGTCCARATCTCAKCCCCTCTRGCCATAATTTCTGAACCTGAYCAACAACTTACCATCTCTCATGAYCARCCYACMACTTTTCAAGATAAGATCCGGATGAAGATGTTCAAACCTTTACAGCTACCCCATCTTCTTCATCCTTATTCTGATGACTGTTATGAATATCTCCCTTTGTTTTCTGGAGAGAATCAAGCTTCAATCGAGAGACACGTGGAATCCTTTTTGGATTTTGTTGATCGTTTATCAATTGCACATGAAGATGTGATCATGAGAATGTTTTTGAAATCTTTGATCAAAGATGTTGCTACATGGTTTAAGGGTCTGAGAGCTGATTCAATTGGCTCTTAGATTGAGTTCTCTAATGCTTTCCTGAAGTATTGGGGTGAATACAAATCTCTAGATTCTTACCTCGCTGATTTCTATGCTTTGAAACAAGAGCAGGATGAAGCCTTGTCTGTTTTCAATAGAAGGTTTTACCATGTTTATCATGACATGCCTTCGGAGGTCCGACCTACAGAAAAATTTGCCATGATATATTATATTATGGGTCTTGATTCAAATATTGTCCTTCTTCTGCTAGAACGGAACTCTCCATCCTTAACCTGGTTATTTGAATATGCTCAAGAAGTAGATGAGAACATTTGTGCTTCTCGAAGGATCCGAGGTTGAGATTTCTTTGAAATCTACAAGCACATGAGCAAGCAGAATGTCATTATACATAAGATGTTGAGCAGGAGAATAATGAGGTTGGAACAGTTTTAGAACAACAACGAGTATGTGAGCTCTTTTTAGATTCGGATCTGAATTTTTCAACAGTTTCACAGTACTCCAGAGAGGGGTATGAATCTGAAGTTTATGATCAATTTGCAAATCAGAATGAATCTATGATAACCAATGATTGCATTGAAAACTACATGTTCCTAGCTTATCACAATCCTTGTCATTTAAACATTGCTCTATCATCATCCGTTAAGGATTGTTCTGAAGAAAATAGTAAGTATGAAACAAATAAGGAACAACAGCCTGAAAGTGAGTACATTTCAGATTCAGAATTAGATTCTTCTGTATGTGCAGAGTTTTCCAGAGATATCTACGCTTGTGAAGTTTATGATCAATTTGTAAATCAAGAAGAGCCTATGATGATTGATGATTGCATAAGAAATTATATATTCTTAGTTGATCCTAATTCATGTGATGGAAATATTTTTTTGTTGTCCTTTTGTGAGCATTATTCTGATAAGGAAATTGTCAATTTTGATGATCACGAGTTGATCCGAAGAGGACAAGAAGGTGATCAGTTTTCCAACAAAGGAACAACCATGGTTGAGCAGGAGGCTACCATAGATGTGCAGTTGTTTTTCGAGGAGCAACATGATACTTATCTTCCTTTTAAGGATCCAATGGCAGCTTTCATGGACGTATATTTTTCAAAGGATCTGAAGATTTCAGATTTCCTTAGCTTGTTGTTGTTTGTGGGTAAGTATAGTTTCATGAATGAGTTTTATTCACCATTCTTACATTTCAAACATCAGTTGTGGAGCAGTGATAGAGACAAGGTTTCTTCAGTTTTGAATTTACTTGAATGGCTGCTATGGAAATCAGCATTCACTTGACCAATGGCAGAGCTAGTAGGGTAGGAAATAAGATCACTCCCCGAACATTTCTTTCTTCCAATTTGCTGAAGAAATAGTAGTTAACTTGGTTGAATAAAGGCAGGTTTTGAAGGTATTCAAAGAACAGCTGCAGAGAGCTTGAGAGTTTTCAGAGATTGGTTTCACAGGCTAATTGACTCCATACCCAATGGAACACTAGAGTTTAAGTTCTGTTTGAGCTTTCTCCATGAAAGGAATCATATCTAGAGTTCTTGAAACCTCACAAGGAGGATTACATCCCCGAGTAGGAGCCATATGTTATCTCCCAAAATAACACCATCATTTTGCTAATTTTTAGGAGATAAGAACAGGTCCAAAATTTCATTTCAAAATTTTTTTTGGGTGCATTCGATGGTCTGATTTTCAAATACAAACTTGGAAAAACCATTTGATTTGGTCTTGGCATTCAAAATTTCAAATTTCAGGTTTCGGTGGTTAAGGCAGGCTAAAAACGGTTCGTTAACCACCAAAAGCAGAGCTTTTCGATGGTTAACAGGCTAAATTTCGGGCTAGTGAACAACCGAAAGTCAGAATTTCCAGAAAAAAATGCCTTTGGGAAAAATCAATTTTCTCAGTCGTGGAATGTCCATTTTTCACGTTCAAATAGTCGATTTTTAACTAAATATCATAAGCTTTCCAATGGTGTAATCAGATTTGGATTTGGAGCTCGGGAAGACAGTAAAAATTTCCCCGCGAGATCAGGTGTCAGTTGTCAAAATTTTGTAAATGCAGAGGATCGATAAATACATGCACAGAAATCTATGAGGCACGCTTTCAAAGCTCTAGATCTCATTTTAAATGGATAAAGAATTGTTGAAACTCCATTTCAATAGAAAATTCATCATCCAAAAATTTGTTAGACTCGCTTCCATTGTTGAAGAAATGGATGGCTTGGAATGTTGGTGATGGTAAACGAGTCCTTGTTGGTCAGGATCTGATTGTGGGATGCGGTTCTTCATACAAGCTCTCCTTGGATCTGTTACAACACTTGTCCTCTTTGCAGATCTATTCTTTATTCTTTATCCCATATTGCACAATCATCTCATTTGAATGTCTCAGGTTCACATGACTAGTTGGATGCATCTGATTTAAGTTTGACTGGTGTTTTAGCCCAAGAATGGTGTTGTTATGTAATGCTTCTCAGAAGCAGTGGTTTCTCATTGAAAGATGAAGGAGATAAGCCTGTTTGGACGTGAAATAAATCTTCTGGATCTGTTTTAGTCAAGCTGGCATACGAGGCATTGGTGAAAGATTGTTGTTGGAGCTCGCAGTAATATCAGGGTAGAATTACTTGGACTGTGGAGTTTATTTACCTTTGCTACTCATTTACATTTACCAGAACTTATCATGGAGGGGATTTGAAGGTTGTGATTGATTGGTTTGAAGGAAGGTCTCTTTTAAATGTTCTTTTTCTTCTCACCTGGAAGCAGAAAATTATGGCACTCAAGAGGAATTTTTCATGGTTAAAAAGCTTCCATGTTCATCATCAATTCAACTCCATGTCAGATTCTCTTTCAAAGGAAGCAATTGGAAATAGTACACTGTCGCTGCACTGTGAAGTTTGAAGAATATCACAGTCAAGTTCTGTCTACTTGTGGTTCTTTGTTTGTCTTTTAGACTTACTTTCTCTCGTCAGATTGAATTCAAATGTTTGTATTTTGGGAATGGGAGCACCTCTAGAAAATATAGAACCTATAGTCTTAAAAACATTAACCCATCGACTCTTGATGATTTATTTGCTTCTGAGATCACATTTCTAGGGTTTGTAGATTCAAAGCCTTCTGTTCTTTCACACATGGTCACACAGATGCAGATTAATATTTCATTGCAGGGTCATTCTCATCATCAAAAGAAGTTGTCAAATCAATACTCAGCTACTTCAGGCGACAACACAAGTGCAACAAACTGTAACAGATCCTCAAAGCCATGGAAACTCATTCTTGCAATTGTCTGTGCTTTCACCTTCATACAGTTTGGCATCCCTTGGTCAAATGTCATCATTCAGTGGAGATTTTTAGTTCCATAAACCCAATGAGTCTCTAATATCTCCAGTGTCAAACTCATGTCCACATGGTAGATTAAAGCATGATAGAGAATGTTCAAGCTAGCAATGGGACAACCAATCTAACAGACATAAAGGAAACATGACCTCTTACACAACAAACTGAAGTTTCCAGATATGTACAAGGAGGAGCAGCATCACCAAAAAGTCCCCGAACCTTCAGCAAATCGACAGGGTAATCATTTTTGTCAATCTTAAACATTTTCATAAGCTGAGCTTTTCGGTTGTTAAGAGGCCCAGATTTTTATGCCCTTAACCACCGAAACCTGTTACAGGGCAGCAAGCTAATATTTTTGCCCAGATTTCATTTTTTCTCAACCAAATCTTTCGAGGTTGGTTTCTAAAGATGCATAATAATTAAATACATCAAGTTTTAGGTTTTATCTTGATGTATTTGATGGTTAAGAAGGTGGAAAAGTGAAAATGGTGAACTAGTTAATGAGCAGAAAAACTKTCTTTTTGCCAAAGGAGGCAAATTCGAATTTCTTATGGTGATTCATCAGCCTTGGRAGGCTTTCTACATCTKTCAAAGAKTTTGGAGGATATGGAGGCTATCAAKATAGAGTTTGACTCYTTAGATATGATCTTTTCCTATTTTGATTTGATTTTCCATTTTTAGAATTCCAGATCCATTTTTATAGGATCTCATCCTACACTTGTTTGGTTTGACTATTTTTAGCAAATCTGATCCATCTTTCAAGGATCTAGATTTCATCTTGTAAGGCTATAAAGCCAAAGACATTTGGAGAACAAGAGGTTCAATTCTGGAGACATTTTTGGGCCATGTAACTTGGACATTTTGCTATATGAATCACAATTTTCTTTGGTCATTATATATTAGTCTGTCCACATTTTTCACTATTCTGTATTTAGTTCTTTTCAGCTCAGTTGTTCAGAACTGTCATCTTCTGATATAACTCGTGAATACGAATTAGATCTTCTTACATTCTTGTATGACCCTACAGATTTGTACTTGGTTATCTTGAATGTCATTCCTCATATGTTATCTCCCAAAATAGCACCGTCATTTTGCTAATTTTTAGTAGATAAGAACAGGTCCAAAATTTCATTTCAAAATTGTTTTTGGGTGCATTAGATGGTCTGATTTTCAAATACAAACTTGGAAAAATCATTTGATTTGGTCTTGGCATTCAAAATTTCAAATTTTAGGTTTCAGTGGTTAAGGCAAGCTAAAAACGGTTCATTAACCACCTAAAGCAGAGCTTTCCGATGGTTAACAGGCTAAATTTCGGGCTAGTTAACCACCGAAAGTCAGAATTTCCAGAAAAAAATGCCTTTGGGAAAAATCAATTTTCTCAGCCGTGAAATGTCCGTTTTGCACATTCAAATAGTCGATTTTTAACTAAAGATCATAAGCTTTCCAATAATGCAATCAGATTTGGATTTGGAGCTCGGGAAGATAGTCAAAATTTCCCCGAAATATCAGGTGTCAGTTGGCAAAATCTTGTAAATGTAGAGGATCGATAAATACATGCACAGAAATATATGAGGCACGCTTTCAAAGCTCTAGATCTCATTTTAAATGGATAAAGAATCGTTGAAACTCCACTTCAATAGAAAATTCATCATCCAGAAATTTGTTAGACTCACTTCCATTGTTGAAGAAATGGATGGATTGGAATGTTGGTGATGGTAAACGAGTCCTTGTTGGTCAGGATCTGATTGTGGGATGTGGTTCTTCATACAAGCTCTCCTTGGATCTGTTACAACACTTGTCCTCTTTGCAGATCTATTATTTATTCTTTATCCCATATTGCACATTCATCTCATTTGAATGTCTTAGGTTCACATGACTGGTTGGATGCATCTGATTTAAGTTTGACTGGTGTTTTAGCCCAAGAATGGTGCTCTTATGTAATGCTTATTAGAAGCAGTGGTTTCTCACTAAAAGATGAAGGAGATAAGCCTGTTTGGACGTGGAATAAATCTTCTGGCTCTATTTTAGTCAAGTTGGCATACGAGCCATTGGTGACAGATTGTTGTTGGAGCTGGCAGTAATATCAGGGTAGAAGTACTTGGACTGTGGAGTTTATTTACCTTTTTTGCTCATTTACATTTACCAGAACTTATGATGGAGGGGATTTGAAGGTTGTGATTGATTGGTTTGAAGGCAGGTCTCTTTTAAATGTTCTCTTTCTTCTCACTTGGAAGCAGAAAATTATGGAACTCAAGAGGAATTTTTCATGGTTAAAAAGATTCCATGTTCATCATCAACTCAACTCCATGGCAGATTCTCTTTCAAAGGAAGCAATTGGAAATAGTACATGGTGGCTGCACTTTGAAGTTTGAAGAATAGCACAGTCAAGTTCTGTCTACTTGTGGTTCTTTGTTTGTCTTTTAGACTTACTTTCTCTAGTCAGATTGAATTCACATGTTTGTATTTTGGGAATGGGAGCACCTCTAGAAAATATAAAACTTATGGTCTTAACAGCATTAACCCATCGAATCTTGATGATTTGTTTGCTTCTGAGATCGAATTGCTAGGGTTGGTAGATTTAGAGCCTTCTGTTTTTTCACGCATGGTCACATAGATGCAGATTAATATTTCATTGCAGGGTCATTCTCATCATCAAAAGAAGTTCTCAAATCAATACTCAGCTACTTCAGGTGACAACACAAGTGCAACAAACTGCAATAGATCCTCAAAGCCATGGCAACTCATTCTTGCAATTGTCTGTGCTTTCACCTTCATACAGTTTGGCATCCCTTGGTCAAATGTCATCATTCAGTGGAGATTTTCAGTGCCATAAACCCAATGAGTCTCTGTTATCTCCAGTGTCAAACTCATGTCCACATGGTAGATTAAAGCATGATAGAGAATGTTCAAGCTAACAATGGGACAACCAATCTAACAGACATAAAGGAAACAAGACCTCTTACATAGAAAAATAAAGTTTCCAGTTCTATACAAGGAGGAGCAGCATCACCAAAAAGTCCCTGAACCTTTAGCAAATCGACAGGGTAATCATTTTTGTCAATCTTAAACATTTTCAGAAGATGAGCTTTTCGGTGGTTAAGAGGCCCGGATTTTTATGCCCTTAACCACTGAAACCTGTTACAGGGCAGCAAGCTAATATTTTTGCCCAGATTTCATTTTTTCTCAACCAAATCTTTCGAGGTTGGTTTCTAAAGATGCATAATAATTAAATACATCAAGTTTTAGGTTTTATCTTGATGTATTTGATGGTTAAGAAGGTGGAAAAGTGAAAATGGTGAACTAGTTAATGAGCAGAAAAACTGTCTTTTTGCCAAAGGAGGCAAATTCGAATTTCTTATGGTGATTCATCAGCCTTGGAAGGCTTTCTACATCTGTCAAAGAGTTTGGAGGATATGGAGGCTATCAAGATAGAGTTTGACTTCTTAGATGTGATCTTTTCCTATTTTGATTTGATTTTCCATTTCTAGAATTCCAGATCCATTTTTATAGGATCTCATCCTACACTTGTTTGGTTTGACTATTTTTAGCAAATCTAATCCATCTTTCAAGGATCTAGATTTCTTCTTGTAAGGCTAAAAAGCCAAAGACATTTGGAGAACAAGAGGTTCAATTCTGGAGACACTTTTGTGCCATGTAACTTGGACATTATTGTGCTGTATGAATCACAGTTTTCTTTGGTCATTATATATTAGTCTGTCCACATTTTTCACTATTCTGTATTTAGTTCTTTTCAGCTCATCTGTTCAGAACTGTCATCTTCTGATATAACTCATGAATACAAATTAGATCTTCTTACATTCTTGTATGACCCTACAGATTTGTACTTGGTTATCTTGAATGTCATTCCATATCTTTATTATTTTTTCGTAACTGATATCTAGTTTCTCGAAGCACTGTTTATTTAGAGGCATGACATGTTGTATTTTTGCTAAGCCTTCTCATTTATCCCATTGTTCCAAACACTTGATTATTAATGATTTCTTAAGTTACCAAGCATCCTTAGCCTACAACCCTAAGGAGTTTCTTGGAGCGATAACAAATTGGCGTCGTTGCCAGGGAGAGGATATTGAAGCTCAGCTTCCTTGGGACTCGACATAGCTCCATATTTGATGATAGACAAAGCCTGGACAATCACTTGGTTGTAATTTTCTATCTGGCGACTCCACGTTCAAAGACTCCACTGGGGAGGATCCTGTTGATAAAAGATGAAGAGGCTGAAGCCAAGATCCACGTATCAGTTCATTATTTTGCTTCATGAACTGTTGTTTTTCTTCATCAGCTCTTTCATGCTTTTCCCTACGCGTGTAAAGAGAATTATTTTCTACTTTGTATATTCATAAAATCATCATCCTTCTTGTATATATCCATCTTTAGAAGAGGAAATCTTGCAGCCCTGCATTGTAGATGTAGATTCAGTAACTTTACCTAAGCCCATTCACAAAGATTATCACTGTGTTTCTTTTCCTTCAGAATCTGATCATCCATGTGACCTTGAAAAGATAGAAATTGTTTCAAACCCTGTCTAGATCTCAGCCCCTCTGGCCATAATTTCTGAACCTGATCAACAACTTACCATCTCTCATGATCAGCCCACAGCTTTTCAAGATAAGATCTGGATGAAGATGTTCAAACCTTTACAGCTACCCCATCTTCTTCATCCTTATTCTAATGACTGTTATGAATATCTCCCTTTGTTTTCTGGAGAGAATCAAGCTTCAGCCGAGAGACACGTGGAATCCTTTTTGGATTTTGTTGATCGTTTTTCAATTGCACATGAAGATGTGATCATGAGAATGTTTTCGAAATATTTGATCAAATATGCTGCTACATGGTTTAAGGGTCTGAGAGCTGACTCAATTGGCTCTTGGATTGAGTTCTCTAATGCTTTCCTGAAGTATTGGGGTGAATACAAATCTCTAGATTCTTACCTCGCTGATTTCTATGCTTTGAAACAAGAGCAGGATAAAGCCTTGTCTATTTTCAATAGAAGGTTTTACGATGTTTATCATGACATGCCTTCGGAGGTCCGACCTATAGAGAAATTTGCCATGATATATTATATTATGGGTTTTCATTCAGATCTTGTCCTTCTTTTGCTAGAACGAAACTCTCCATCCTTAACCCGGTTATTTGAATATGCTCAATTTGCAAATCAGAATGAATCTATGATAACCAATGATTGCATTGAAAACTACATGTTCCTAGCTGATCACAATCCTTGTCATTTAAACATTACTCTATCATCATCCATTGAGGACTGTTCTGAAGAAAACAGTAAGTATGAAACAAATAAGGAATAGCAGCCTGAAAGTGACTACATTTCAGATTCAGAATTAGATTCTTCAGTATGTGCGGAGTTTTCCAGAGATAGCTACGCTTGTGAAGTTTATGATCAATTTGTAAATCAAGAAGAGCCTATGATGACTGATGATTGCATAAGAAATTATATATTCTTAGCTGATCCTAATTCATGTGATGGAAATCTTGTTTTGTTGTCCTTTTGTGAGCATTATTCTGATAAGTAATTGTCAATTTTGATTATCACGAGTTGATCCCAAGAGGACAAGAAGCTGATCAGTTTTCCAACAAAGGAATAGCCATGGTTGAGCAGGAGGCTACCATATATGTGTAGTTGTTTTATGAGGAGCAACATGTTACTTATCTTCCTTTTAAGGATCCAGTGGCAGCTTTCATGGATGTATATTTTTCAAAGGATCTGAAGATTTTAGATTTCCTTAGCTTGTCGTTGTTTGTGGGTAAGTATAGTTTCATGAATGAGTTTTATTCACCATTCTTACATTTCAAACATCAGTTGTGGAGCACTGATAGAGACAAGGTTTCTTCAGTTTTGAAGTTACTTGAATGGCTGCTATGGAAATCAGCATTCACTTGACCAATGGCAGAGCTAGTAGGGTAGGAAATAAGCTCGCTCCCGGAGCATTTCTTTCTTCCAGTTTGCAGTAGAAATAGTAGTTAACTTAGTTGAATAAAGGCAGGTTTTGAAGGTATTCAAAGACCAGTTGCACAGAGCTTGAGAGTTTTCAGAGATTGGTTTCACAGGCTAATTGACTCCATACCCAATGGAACACTAGAGTTTAAGTTCTGTTTGAGCTTTCTCTAGGAAAGGCATCAGATCTAGAGTTCTTGAAACCTCACAGGGAGGATTCCATCCCCGAGTAGGAGCCATATGTTATCTCCCAAAATAGCACCGTCATTTTGCTAATTTTTAGGAGAAAAGAACAGGTCCAAAATTTCATTTCAAAACTTTTTTTGGGTGCATTAGATGGTCTGATTTTCAAATACAAACTTGGAAAAATCATTTGATTTGGTCTTGGCATTCAAAATTTCAAATTTCAGGTTTCGGTGGTTAAGGCAGGATAAAAACGATTCATTAACCACCAAAAGCAGAGCTTTCCGATGGTTAACAGGCTAAATTTCGGGCTAGTTAACCACTGAAAGTCAGAATTTCCAGAAAAAAATGCCTTTGGGAAAAATCAATTTTCTCAGCCGTGGAATGTCCGTTTTGCACGTTCAAATAGTCAATTTTTAACTACAGATCATAAGCTTTCTAATGGTGCAATCAGATTTCAATTTGGAACTCGGGAAGATAGTCAAAATTTCCCCGCGAGATCAGGTGTCAAGTGGCAATATCGTGTAAATGCAGAGGATTGATAAATACATGCACAGAAATCTATGAGGCATGCTTTCAAAGCTCCAGATCTCATTTTAAATTGCTAAAGAATGGTTGAAACTCCAGTTCAATAGAAAATTCATCATCCAGAAATTTGTTAGACTCGCTTCCATTGTTGAAGAAATGGATGGCTTGGAATTTTGGTGATGGTCAACGAGTCCTTGTTGGTCAGGATCTGATTGTGGGATGTGGTTCTTCATACAAGCTCTCCTTGGATCTGTTACAACACTTGTCCTCTTTGCAGATCTATTCTTTATTCTTTATCCCATATTTCACATTCCTCTCATTTGAATGTCTTAGGTTCACATGACTGGTTGGATGCATCTGATTTAAGTTTGACTGGTGTTTTATCCCAAGAATGGTGCTCTTATGTAATGCTTCTCAGAAGCAGTGGTTTCTCACTGAAAGATGAAGTAGATAAGCCTGTTTGGACGTGGAATAAATCTTCTGGCTCTGTTTTAGTCAAGCTGGCATACGAGGCATTGGTGACAGATTGTTGTTGGAGATGGCGGTAATATCAGGGTAGAATTACTTGGACTGTGGAGTTTATTTACCTTTTTTGCTCATTTACATTTACCAGAACTTATGATGGAGGGGATTTGAAGGTTGTGATTGATTGGTTTGAAGGCAGGTCTCTTTTAAATGTTCTCTTTCTTCTCACTTGGAAGCAGAAAATTATGGCACTCAAGAGGAATTTTTCATGGTTAAAAAGCTTCCATGTTCATCATCAATTCAACTCCATGGCAGATTCTCTTTCAAAGGAAGCAATTGGAAATAGTACAGGGTCGCTGCACTTTGAAGTTTGAAGAATATCACAGTCAAGTTCTATCTACTTGTGGTTCTTTGTTTGTCTTTTAGACTTACTTTCTCTAGTCAGATTGAATTCACATGTTTGTATTTTGGGAATGGGAGCACCTCTAGAAAATATAGAACTTATGGTCTTAACAACATTAACCCATCGAATCTTGATGATTTGTTTGCTTCTGAGATCGCATTGCTAGGGTTGGCAGATTTGAGCCTTCTGTTCTTTCACACATGGTCATACAGATGCAGATTAATATTTCATTGCAGGGTCATTCTCATCATCAAAAGTAGTTGTCAAATCAATACTCAGCTACTTCAAGTGACAACACAAGTGCAACAAACTGCAACAGATCCTCAAAGCCATGGTAACTCATTCTTGCAATTGTTTGTGCTTTCACCTTCATACAGTTTGGCATCCCTTGGTCAAATGTCATCATTCAGTGGAGATTTTCAGTGCCATAAACCCAATGAGTCTCTGCTATCTCCAGTATCAAACTCATGTCCACATGGTAGATTAAAGCATGATAGAGAATGTTCAAGCTAGCAATGGGACAACCAATCTAACAGACATAAAGGAAACAAGACCTCTTACACAGCAAACTAAAGTTTTCATCTCTGTACAAGGAGGAGCAGCATCACTAAAACGTCCCTGAAACTTCAGGAAATCGACAGGGTAATCATTTTTGTCAATCTTAAACATTTTCAGAAGCTGAGCTTTTCGGTGGTTAAGATGCCCAGATTTTTATGCCCTTAACCACCGAAACCTGTTAGAGGGCAGCAAGCTAATATTTTTGCCCAGATTTCATTTTTTCTCAACCAAATCTTTCGAGGTTGGTTTCTAAAGATGCATAATAATTAAATACATCAAGTTTTAGGTTTTATCTCAATGTATTTGATGGTTAAGAAGGTGGAAAAGTGAAAATGGTGAATTAGTTAATGAGCAGAAAAACTGTCTTTTTGCCAAAGGAGGTAAATTCGAATTTCTTATGGTGATTCATCAGCCTTAGAAGGTTTTCTACATCTATCAAAGATTTTGGAGGATATGGAGGCTATCAAGATAGAGTTTGACTCCTTAGATATGATCTTTTCCTATTTTGATTTGATTTTCCATTTTTAGAATTCCAGATCCATTTTTATAGGATCTCATCCTACACTTGTTTGGTTTGACTATTTTTATCAAATCTGATCCATCTTTCAAGGATCTAGATTTCATCTTGTAAGGCTATAAAGCCAAAGACATTTGGAGAACAAGAGGTTCAATTCTGGAGACACTTTTGGGCCATGTAACTTGCACATTATTTTGCTATATGAATCACAGTTTTCTTTGGTCATTATATATCAGTCTGTCCACATTTTTCACTATTCTGTATTCAGTTCTTTTCAGCTCAGTTGTTCAGAACTGTCATCTTCTGATATAACTCATGAATACGAATTAGATCTTCTTACATTCTTGTATGACCCTACAGATTTGTACTTGGTTATCTTGAATTTCATTCTTCATATGTTATCTCCCAAAATAGCACCGTCATTTTGCTAATTTTTAGGAGATAAGAACAGGTCCAAAATTTCATTTCAAATTTTTTTTTGGGTGCATTAGATGGTCTGATTTTCAAATACAAACTTGGAAAAATCATTTGATTTGGTCTTGGCATTCAAAATTTAAAATTTTAGGTTTCAGTGGTTAAGGCAGGCTAAAAATGGTTCACTAACCACCAAAAGCAGAGCTTTCCGATGGTTAACAGGCTAAATTTCGGGCTAGTTAACCACCGAAAGTTAGAATTTCCAGAAAAAAATGCCTTTGGGAAAAATCAATTTTCTCAGTCGTGGAATGTCCTTTTTGCACGTTCAAATAGTCGATTTTTAACAACAGATCATAAGCTTTCCAATGGTGCAATCAGATTTGTATTTGGAGCTCGGGAAGAAAGTCAAAATTTCCCCGTGAGATCAGGTGTCAGTTGGAAATTTTTTGTAAATGCAGAGGATCGATAAATACATGCACATAAATCTATGAGGCATGCTTTCAAAGCTCCACATCTCATTTTAAATGGCTAAAGAATGGTTGAAAATCTAGTTCAATAGCAAATTCATCATCCAGAAATTTGTTAGACTCGTTTCCATTTTTGAAGAAATGGATGGCTTGGAATGTTGGTGATGGTAAACGAGTCCTTGTTGGTCAGGATCTGATTGTGGGATGTGGTTCTTCATACAAGCTCTCCTTGGATCTGTTACAACACTTGTCCTCTTTGCAGATCTATTCTTTATTCTTTATCCCATATTGCACAATCATCTCATTTGAATGTCTCAGGTTCACATGACTGGTTGGATGCATCTGATTTAAGTTTGACTGGTGTTTTAGCCCAAGAATGGTGCTCTTATGTAATGCTTCTCAGAAGAAGTGGTTTCTCACTGAAAGATGAAGTAGATAAGCCTGTTTGGACGTGGAATAAATCTTCTGGCTCTGTTTTAGTCAAGCTGGCATACGAGGCATTGGTCACAGATTGTTGTTGGAGCTGGCAGTAATATCAGGGTAGAATTACTTGGACTGTGGAGTTTATTTACCTTTGCTTCTCATTTACATTTACCAGAACTTATGCTGGAGGGGATTTGAAGGTTGTGATTGATTGGTTTGAAGGCAGGTCTCTTTTAAATGTTCTCTTTCTTCTCACTTGGAAGCAGAAAATTATGGCACTCAAGAGGAATTTTTCATGGTTAAAAAGCTTCCATGTTCATCATCAATTCAACTCCATGGCAGATTCTCTTTCAAAGGAAGCAATTGGAAATAGTACAGGGTGGTTGCACTTTGAAGTTTGAAGAATATCACAGTCAAGTTCTGTCTACTTGTGGTTCTTTTTTTTGTCTTTTAGACTTACTTTCTCTAGTCAGATTGAATTCACATGTTTCTATTTTGGGAATGGGAGCACCTCTAGAAAATATAGAACTTATGGCCTTAACAACATTAACCCATCGAATCTTGATGATTTGTTTTCTTCTGAGATCGCATTGCTAGGGTTGGTAGATTCAGAGCCTTCTATTCTTTCACACATGGTCACACAGATGCAGATTAATATTTCATTGCAGGGTCATTCTCATCATAAAAAGAAGTTGTCAAATCAATACTCAGCTACTTCAGGTGACAACACAAGTGCAGCAAACTGCAACAGATCCTCAAAGCCATGGAAACTCATTCTTGCAATTGTCTGTGCTTTCACCTTCATACAGTTTGGCATCCCTTGGTCAAATGTCATCATTCAGTGGAGATTTTCAGTGCCATAAACCCAATGAGTCTCTGCTATCTCCAGTGTCAAACTCATGTCCACATGGTAGATTAAAGCATCATAGAGAATGTTCAAGCTAGCAATGGGACAACGAATCTAACAGACATAATGGAAACAGGACCTCTTACACAACAAACTGAAGTTTCCAGCTCTGTACAAGGAGGAGCAGCATCACCAAAAAGTCCCTGAACCTTCAGCAAATCGACAGGGTAATCATTTTTGTCAATCTTAAACATTTTCAGAAGCTGAGCTTTTCAGTGGTTAAGAGGCCCAGATTTTTATGCCCTTAACCACCGAAACCTGTTACAGGGCAGCAAGCTAATATTTTTGCCCAGATTTCATTTTTTCTCAACCAAATCTTTCGAGGTTGGTTTCTAAAGATGCATAATAATTAAATACATCAAGTTTTAGGTTTTATCTTGATGTATTTGATGGTTAAGAAGGTGGAAAAGTGAAAATGGTGAACTAGTTAATGAGCAGAAAAACTTTCTTTTTGCCAAAGGAGGCAAATTCGAATTTCTTATGGTGATTCATCAGCCTTGGAAGGCTTTCTACATCTTTCAAAGAGTTTGGAGGATATGGAGGCTATCAATATAGAGTTTGACTCCTTAGATATGATCTTTTCCTATTTTGATTTGATTTTCCATTTTTAGAATTCCAGATCCATTTTTATAGGATCTCAT
>JZKD02S1218890.1:64103-86587 GCA_000966675.3 Picea glauca | reverse complement strand
AAAATGAACTAAGTCCAAACAATATGTATGCATGTCCCCAACTTGACACTTGTCATGTTGGGAGCTACTTTGGCCCACTTGTCCCCAACTTTGGAACTCAGGATAAAATAATTATACATACTTTATACTTTAATAAATATTAATATAATATTCCTTTTTGACTTAAGCTCCCTAGCTTAGCCACTTTTCCTTAACTTTTAGCCCCCCCTTTCCTTAACTAGTGGAGTTTAGTCCCCAATACTCTTTTATCGTGGTTGGTATGTGCACAAAGATGTATTTTATATTAATTATGAGACATATATAAAAATAGGCTCATTGGCCTTTAACATCTATGCTCTCCAGCCTAATCAAAACATAAGAATCCTAGCTTATAATAACTGGCTCACCGGCCTATTAAACACAACATATACACAAAGGCTCCCTAGCCTCAAAATCACACGTACTTAAGTTGTTGCGCGTGGTATCTTGGAATGTGCACACTTCATCATTTTACTGCGCAGTACATGCGCACACTATGCCATGAAAGGTGCATACAAAAATGATATCAAACAACTCACTCGCTTACGTACATTGTATTTACATTTACAATTGGATTCGGCCTAGGGATATTACAATCCCCTCCCCTTATTTATGCATTGTCCTCTACAATGCATTATGTGCACATATACAATAAAATTTTCAAAAATCCTCAAAAAGATGCAGGTATTCTTCCCGCATTGCATCCTCATGCTCCCAAGTAGCATCCTTGGGACCGTACCAGGTCCATTGGACCTTTACAAGCCCTATGGATTGATTCCAGAGCTGTTTGATTTTCTGGTCCAGAATGCGTACCGGATGCACTTGGAAAACACCTTCTTTCTCCACCTGAATCACATTCCAATCAATAACATGATTAGCATAAGGTATATATTTTTTTATCAATGATACATGGAATACATTATGAACAGACATAGATTCATGCAATGCAATCATATAATCCATTGGACCATTCCTCTCTAGGATTTCAAACGGCCCACAATAGGGAGCTGCCAACTTTGAACAATTTTCCAACTTCAGGCAACTTCTGTTGGCTTTCACTTTAAATAATACATGGTCCCCAACTTTAAATTCCCTATGAGTGCTGCCCTTATCAACATAGTTTTTCTGCATGTCTTGGGAAGCCTTTAAATTTTGATTTATTTTTATCATTTTCTCCTCCATTTCCCTGAGTAAATCTAGCCCAACCACTACTCTATCAACTAGGTTGTCCTAGCTTACCGATGTGTTGCACTTTCTGCCATAAAGTGCCTCGAATGGGCTCATCTTTAGAGATGTTTGGTACCCATTGTTATAAGCAAACTCTACTAAGTGTAGGTAGTCTTCCCATTTTAATGGTTTATCCATAACATACATCCTCAACATATCCTCAATCACTTGATTCTCTCTCTCTGTTTGTCCATCTGATTATGGATGGTAAGTTGTGCTAAAATTCAAATTTGTTCCAAATCCATTAAATAATCCCTTCAAACAATTTGAGGTAAATTTTGGATCTTTGTCAGACAAAATTGTCTTGGCTATGCCATGTAATCGAGTTATTTCTCTCATATAAATATCAACAATGTTGGTTGCCTTGTGAGTTAGCTTAACTAGAATAAAATGGGCAACTTTAGTAAGCTTATCCACCACTACCATGATAGAATCATGTTGTTTGTTTGTTCTGGGTAGTTTTGTGATGAAATCCATTGTTACAACTTCTTATTTCCACTCAGGAATGGGTATTGGTTGTAGCAACCCAACTCGGTGTCTATGCTCAACCTTTACCTTTTGACATCCCAAACATTTGGCAATAAAATCTGCAACTTCTTTCTTCATTCCTGGCCAATAATATTGGCTCTTGACAACTGCAATAGTTTTCTAATAACTTGGGTGCCCTGCATAAGGTACATTATGCATTTCTCTCAATATCATATTTTCAATTCTTGGGAATTTGGTACATAAATTCTGCCCCTGTACATGAGAATTTCATCATTATCTAGCTTGTATTCTTCAGTTTTCTGCTGCAAATTACCTTGTTGTAATTTTGCCACTAATTCCTTGTATTGCAAATCAAATTTTGCAGCCTCCAAAATTCTTTGTTTCAAATCTGATTGGTACATTCTAATGGTTGTAGCATGCAATTCATGCACTCTTCTGTTGAGTGCATCAACCACTTTGTTCTCTTTCCCCTTGATATGCTTTATATCAAAGTCATACTCACTTAGAAATTCTAACCATCTACTTTGTATTGCATTTAGAGTTGGTTGATCAAATAAATATTTCATACCATTATGGTCTATCCTCAGCTCAAACCTTTTCCCCATGAGATAGTGTCTCCATTTCCTCAGGAAATGCACTATGGCTTCCAACTCCAAATCATGAGTGGCATAGTGTATTTCATTCTCATTCAGCTTCCTTGATTAATAACATATAAAAAACCCATTTTGATCGAGGACTCCACCAAGTCCTTCTTTACATTCATTTGTGCATACAATGAAGTCTTCATTTGTGTCTGCAATCCTTAGTATTGAAGCACTTGTTAATAATTGTTTCAAGTGTTGGAAACTCTTTTCACAATCCAATGTCCACTAAAAATTCACACCCTTCTTTTGAAAGGAAGTGATTGGGTGTGAAATCTTTGAGAATCCTTCAATAAATCTCCTATAGTAGCCTGCAAGGCCCATGAATGATTTGACCTCTGTCACATTCTTTGACGCTGACCATTCTCTAATGGCTTCTATCTTCTCAAGATCCACTTCTATCCCATCATTTGAAATGATATGTCCCAAATAATGAATTTGCTTCTAATAAAATGAGCACTTGTTCAATTTGGCATACAATTTATGCTCCCTTAATACTTGCAACACCATCCTCAAATGATGCTCATGCTCTTCTTATGACTTAGAATATACATGGATGTCATCCAAAAAGACAATGAAAAACTTGTCTAAATATTCTTGGAAAACACCATTCATTAAGCACATAAAAACAACTGGTGCATTTGACAACCCAAATGGCACCACTATGAACTCATAATGACCATACCTTGTTCTAAAGGTGGTCTTTCTGATATATTCCTCTTTAATCCTTACCGAATGGTATCCTGATCTGAGATCTATCTTTGAAAATATATTTTCATCCTTCAATTGATCAAAGAGATCATCAATCTTTGGCAGAGGATACTTGTTCTTTACAGTCACTTTATTCAACTGTCTGAAATCAATGCACAATATTAATGTCTGGATATTTCTTCTTCATGAACAAGATTGGGGCACCCCAAGGTGACACACTTTGGCGTATATACCACTTCTTCATAAGTTCTTCAAGATGCATTTGCAACTCCTTCATCTCCGATGTACTCATTCTGTAAGTAGTCTTTGATACTAGAGCTGCACGAGGCATTAAATTTATAGATAAATCAATATCTCTCTTTTGGGGTAGTCCTGATACCTCCTTGAACACATCTTCAAAATCTTCCAGGACTGCATGGTATTCGAAATTTGACACCTTATCTTTAGGTGTCTCTTCCATATGAGCTACAAATATCTGACACCCTTTTCTGTAACATTTCTTCATCTACAATGTTGAAATTTCTCTGATGGTTACTGCCCTAGGAATTCCCTACACTTTCCTTAGGGTCCCTTCCTCATTCAAGCAAGTAAATTCCTTATTATGACAGTCTAGGATAACATGATGTTGGTCCAACCAATCCATCCCAATTAGACATTCATAGGAACCTAAAGTAAATATGTTCAAATCTTCCTTGGTGTTTAGTCCATTCATGTCCATAAGACATGACTTAACAATCTCATTAATTTTTCCTTTGGCTCTGGTAGCCAGCTGCACCAACCAAGATTTTCTATCCTTGATTCTTGGAAAATGCAAACGTTCCACCATCTTAGGATCTATATAACTATGACTAACTCCTGAATCAATTAAAATAGCAATGGTTTGGTTGTTGATCATACCTTCCACTTCAATCATATGTGATTGATACTCTACTTGCTTGTTGTCCAGGGCTACATAGATCTTTGGTACATTTATGCCCATGTCCTCCACTGTTTCAACTTGTTGTACATTGTGAACAATCCTCACTTTTTCACCTCTATGAGGACAATCTCTGAACATATGATCTCCTTTACAACCCTAACATTGAATAGGTGGATTCTTTGGCCTTTGACCCCCTACCTCAATTGTTCTGGGTTCTCTAGAAGTTGTCTGTCCCTGAGTATTATTTCTAAATAATGGTGGCTTAGTTCCCTTCTTCCTCTGATCTATCTTGAATTTGTTTTTGTCTTCCCAATATTTTGGAAAGTTGGTCTTGATGTTTTTTTATCATATAGGCATTTAACTCGCCTTATGGTCTCCTCCAATGTCTTGGGATCATCATACTATATTTTGTCACTGATGAATGATGGAAATCCACTCAAATACCTCTGAATCTTAACTATCTCATCCTTGATGAAAGAGACATAATTTAGCAGTTCTAAAAACCTTCTCTCATATTCATATATGGTCATACTCCCAAGCTTGAGTTCAAAGAAATCTTTCATTTTCTTGTCATAGTATCTCTTACTCAAGTATTTCTTCTCAAAATGCTTCTTGAATTCCCTCCAAGTGACACTTTTTCTTTAATGTGTTGCACCTGCACAAGCTGATCCCACCACATGGATGCCTTTCCCTTGACTTGATAGATGGAAATTATTCCTTCTGCATTAGATGAATAATTATGCAATTGTAAATACTTTCTCATGCCCAACAACCATGTCTCTGCATCTTCATCCTTCTTATGCTCACCGTCAAATGTAGGAGGTTTGATTTTATTCATTTATCCTCGTAGCTTATCCACCCCAGACCTCTTATGATTCATGACAGGGGATGGAATTGAGCTGTTGTGTGCCCTCTTATTGGAATGCCTCAAGGAGTGTTGGTGATGTCTGCTAACACTTTTGGTTCTTCTTTTCTCATCAGGAGACCTATGACTTCCAAATTTGTTTGAGCCACTCTCCTTATCCAATTTCTTTTCTATTATGTTAAATCTCTGCATTAACTTCATGCTGAATTATTCTTACTGCTCCTTGGATCTCATAAACATTTCATTATCAGCTTTATGGCTTTGGACATCCCTCTGCAAATTTTTAATGGTCTATACCATATTCATGTTTTCATCCCTTCCTTCTCCATGTCCATTGGAGTTTGTTCCTTCAATGCCCAAATGGACATCCATCCCCCTGATCTCATATTCCTGGCTGTAATTCGCTTGTGCATCTTCCATTTCTATGGACTCTATGTTTAACCTAAACTGATCTAGTTTTTTTTAACTCTACAAAATGTGCAACCAACAAAAATTTGTCAGGCTAACTGACTCAACAATTTTATGAAAAATATGAACCATTCTGGTTCGATAATATATCAGAATTATTTCTTTTGATTTCCTGAAAAATTGAAGACCCTAATCAATTTTCTAGGTGAATAATTATATTCTGATGTCTGATACCTTTCCAATCCCTGCTCCCATGCTCAATTTTGAGTCTTGAGCAGAAAGTTATGGTTATTTGAAAATTGTCTAATAATTTTTCTGTTCACACTTCAACTTGGCGCAACTCTGCGTTGTAATTAAGCATTTTTTCACCTACTCCATTGGATTTTTTGTAGGCACTCAATTGGGTTTCTTCATATACATCTTATGGACACTCTGTCCAAGTTTCACCTTTTTCTAGGTTCCGGGCTGCTAGTTACAACCTACTGAAGTTATAGGCCAATTCTTGTTTTTGGTATGGAATGCTACAGGTACCTTCTTTGCCATATTAAACAATTTTAACATGCCCAAAAATTTAATTCATATCTGGGACAGTCTTCTATGGTTCAATAGATTTCCATTGACTTCTCCTGTGCCTCCATCAGATTCCAGAGAGGAAAGTTATGGCTCTTTGAAGTTAGTTGGGTCTTAAAATTTACCCTCCACTATTTGTGCTGTAACTTTCTCATAAAAGCTTCGTTTGACAAACAATTTACACCATTAGAAAGATATCTCCAAGCTATTTTATCTGAGCTACATAGACTTGGTATATTTTTTTCTCATGGTTTTTGAGTAGCTAAAAACACTGTTAAGGGCCTCAAAAGCACGTTGCAAAAAGATGATGTTCAATTGATATAAAACGTCACCGAAATTCACTAGTTTTTTGTTGTTGTTCACCATCCAAATGACTTCTCATGAACAAATTTAAACATGTCCATCCATATTTAACATACATAATAACAACACAAGGTAAATCATGCTCTACACATCCATAACTACCGTGCATCACTTCTCAGTCGCGCCAATAACTTGTGCGCACTACTTTTGTGTCGCGTGCCATTATCCACAACGCAAAATTTTGGTTCTTGCACTATTACCTGTTGCAGGAAATTTTTGTATCGCGCGTTACTATTCCATGCACATTTCACTCTATACATTGCACCATGCCAAATTTTAGTACACCCCCACCGCGCACCATTAACTAAATTTTCATGCGACAACATATACCCACATTGTGTGCTTACTAACCAAACTCTGTGCTCTATCAATACTGCACACACCATGCATGTCATTATTATGTGTGTGCACACCATTCACACCTTATTATTCATATTCACACTGTGCAATGCTAATATTTCTCTGCGCGACGCCAGATTTTAGCGCGTGCACCTGTAGGCCAATATTTTTCCGCTCAACGCCAAAATTTAGCGTGTGCACCAGCACGCCAATAATTTTCCACGCAGCACCAAAATGTTTACCACGCTCACCCGCACATGAAGTTTTTTCTACGTGGCATCAAATTTTAACGCATGCACCCGCACACCAACATTTTTTCCACGCGGCGCCAAAATTTAGTTTGCACACCCGCACACCAATATTTTTCCGCGTAGTGCCCAATTTTTACATATCACAAGATTTTTACCACGCATCATGCATTTTTAGTGTGCCCATCTGCGCACATGCATTTTTATGCGCATCAATTCCTCGTGAATTCTGCTGCAGAAATTGGGGATTTTTTTTGTTTTTGTTTTTCAATTTCACCCCGATAACACCAATTCAGCCTCTGCAACAACAAATCATTGTGGTTTGACATTTCTGAAACAAATTTTTCCCAAACTCATTTCACGAATTGACAATTTTAATTACTAAACTAGCTCCATCTATCATGGCTTCACTGTAACTTCAAATTTGACCAATTCTAGGTCTGAATTTGATAGAACAAATATTAAATAAAGAATATCTCACCACTTAGCCAAATTTCCCAATTTTCCGATGAATTTAACAACAAAAATTAGGGTTTTTTCCCAATTCTGTGTCATTTCTTCTAAATTTACCATGGACACTTTGTCACTTGAAACTTTTCCACTTCGAATTAAATCCTCTGTGACATTTCGCTTCAAATCAACTTGCTCAGCCCATCCTAGCTCAGTGCTGAAAATTGAAGCTCGGATACCATATTGTAACATCCCCGACCACCCATGCTGAGCCATGCTACTTCAAAAAACACTTTCATTCTCTGTTCAACATACTATAACATGCCCAGTATCCAACTGAGCTATGCCACATAAATTTTTCGAACTGCATGCAATTAAAACATATACAAACCGAACTCTTGCGGAAATTCATATATATAAAACGTAAACAGATAAATACATATTGTAAATGCATAGATTCATACTGAAATAATAGTAAACATATACATGCAACATATACAAGAAATACCCATAAATATAAATACAGTTATAAACCACACATAGGATACACCCATAAAAATAAACACGTAAATAATTATGCAACATGTAATTTATCACACAATTGACACTTATCTTGGTAAGTATATCACCAACTGCATGCATACCTTCTACGAACCTCCCAGCCTTAGACCACATTTCTCATCACTCTCAATAGTGGGTCACCCCCGATATGGGGCTAAACTCCACCCAAGTAAAGGAATTTCCTAACCATGCTAATGGATCATAGACAACAGGAAAGACTTCGTCACAAGTGGAAACTCAAACTAACAACCTATAGTCCCTCATTCCCCACATGCCTGTCCAACCCCAGGAAGTGTGTCCCTTCTCTTCTCAACAGTCCTTCGTCTGCCCCACTTTCTTTATGGGCTTCAGCAACAGGTCGAACATGAAGTCTCAGAGTTTTGTAGCTGCAGTTTAGCACCTTCAAGAAATCAATTCCCAACAATTCTCCCACCTAGAGAGAAATTTCTCATAGGCTTGAAAACCCGTCTCTTCAATATCCCATGGGCCTGGCAACCCTCTTCTTCAGTCCAGCTTCCAATATAGCCAACTACACAAACAAGTATGGCTATTGATACAGGTTCAGATACAATGACAGGAAAGTATGTAGGATAGTTGAATGAGTGTGTGAATGATGATGAAGTGATTGACTAAATGTTGGAAGGAATGATAGGAAAATGAACTAAGTCCAAACAATATGTATGCATGTCCCCAACTTGACACTTGTCATGTTGGGAGCTACTTTGGCCCACTTTTCCCCAACTTTTGAACTTAGGATAAAATAATTATCCATACTTATACTTTAAGAAATATTAATATAATATTCTTTTTTTACTTAAGCTCCCTAGCTTAGCCATGTTTCCTTAAATTTTAGCCCCCCTTTCCCTGAATAGTGGAGTTTAGTCTCCCATACTCTTATCGTGGTCGGTCTATGTGCAACGATGTATTTTATATTAATTATGAGACATATACAAAAATAGGCTCACTGGCCTTTAACATCTAGGCTCTCTGACCTAATTAAAACATAAGCATCCTAGCTTATAATAACTGGCTCACCAACCTATAAAATACAACATATACACAATGTCTCCCTGGCCTCAAAATTGCACACACTTAAGTTGCTACGCATGGTATCCTGGAATGTGCACACTTCATCATTTTATTGCATAGTACATGTGCACATTATGTCATGAAAGGTGCATACATAAATGATATCAAACAACTCATCAACTTACGTACATTTTAATTTACATTTACAATTGGTTTCGGCCTATGGATATTACAACCAAGGGAGAGAGGGGCCCACACCTCTAATTTTTGGCTTTTCTAAAGTTTTCTCATGGAGGGGGGTACAATTCCCCTAGGGGGGCGAACTGTATGAAGTGGGTGTAATGTTTAGGGGGTGTATAAAAGGTATAAAATGGTTAGGATAGGATATTCTTAGGTTTATACATCATATCCCACATTTACTCTAACCATTTAGCTCAATTTTACAAAAAATGACATTTTGACTATGTCATGACTAGCAATTAAATTGTTATTTTTCACTGACTAAGACTCCTCATGGACAAACACCTAGAAAAACTTGTCCAAATGAGATGAAAATTTGTCCAAGGGTGTAGGGGGTCTCATTCCATTTCTTTTGAGCACAAACACCCCTAGAAAAATCCCAAGGACCTAGTATTTACATTTTTTTATCAAATTTTAATTAAAATTACCCAACTTAGGCAATTTTAATAAATTAAAAAAAACCGATCTAGACTGGATAGAATTCTGAAAAACTTTGAGAGATGTCTTACATGGTCATTTACAACATTCCTATACACTAGCTACCAGAGGACAAAACCATTAGAATTCATTTCACCACTTTGGAGGAATTATTGTGGGAGTGAAAAACTCAAGGGAAATTAATAAGGTTGGTTAGGCCAAATTAATAACCCGAAGAAAAAAAATACTCAATGAATGGGAATCCTCTAATGATGAATTCCTAAGGTAACTGAATTAACTATGATCCATGCATACCTATTACATTATTATCCCATGCAGGGGAGCATAAATTCCATTATAAAAATATGTGTTGAAGGCCAAAACATGTCTTGTAGAACCATCAAGTAGCTTGGCTTGGTAGCATCTGATGATGCATATCTTCATGGTACATGGAGTTGACCCCCTATTTGAATAAGTGGTCAACGAGGTTCATTTTAGATACACCTTGTGGTTTCAAGAAAATTTAATGCTTAATCTTGGAAATGTGAATGGTACGTGTGCTAGTTTTTTTCTTGCTGATATTTTGGTCATCATTGTTTGATGCACTTTAAGTTAACACTCTCACATGCTATTCAACTAAATGATCTGATGACTAAAATTTGGGTGTGACAAGAGGTAATTTTTGGTTGGTTTTTCATCAAGTCTTGTGGAGATATGTGGGAGTGTTCTAGCAACAGATCTAGAGTTTCATGGAGATCTGAGATTTACTATTGTTGTTGCATTGCCATTGCAAACACATATCTAAGAATATATAAGGTGAATGTATATCTGAAGAAAATAATCATCTCAACAAGAATATCCTGATTATTTGGATCTCCATGCAAACTATTTTTCAACTGATATTAAATTATCAAAATCATTGCAAAAATCTTTGTTCATATCGAGGTCTAGATTGAGGACCGGATAAAGGACCGGAAATTGTTTTAACATAAAAATATGGAGGTGAGAAAATGTAAGATTTTTTTCTCATTAGTAAATGAGAATGAGCATGAGTGAGAGATGCTCGTTATTTCTTTATGACTTAGGAAAATTTGTAAGTGAGTGACGAACTGAGGTTGTAAGAAACTCATTTTTTTTATAAGACATTTATTGTTTTCTTAAGTCTTTGAAAGCAGAAGAAAAATATTATTAATTGAAAGCCTTGTTAAAGCACGGTGAAGGAGAAAGTACATTGTAGTCTTCCCATTGTATGTGGTATCGTAAGAGAGATACTTATAATAAAATTGAAGTCTTTTTCTCTGTATCCTAGATCCGCCTCGAATTGAATAAGGGGATGTTATGTACACCTTGCGTAGTATGTTGTGGTGAATATTTGCATGGTTGATTTATGATGTTTAATGTCTAGTTTTGTCATCAACACATGTGTAATGTGTCATTTAACGCATCATACATTGAGTACAAGGAAATCAAATTCAGGCACACAAATTAATGACAAATCAAGCACATATGATCAAGCATATGCAGAGAACATTCTCAATCATTCAAGTCGTCAACCACATCAGTAATGGAAAAATCAAAGATTTCAAACTCAACACATCATGGAGCATTTGAAGATTAATTGTAAACTTGCAAACAATGTTTGTTGTAAGATTACTTGATTAAGTTGATTTGTATTGGAAATAATATATTTGTAAGTGTAATTAAGTTGAGTTGAGTTGAATTTGTAATTGGGTGCATTCTCAGTTCATCTTGACACTCAAGAGTCTATTGTCATTTTGAGTCGAAATTGACAAGGTTGAGTAATTTAACTCAAATCATTGTAATCAAGTTTTTGGGTGCATTTTCGGTAGTAACCGACACCCTCAACTTCTTGGAAGAAAAAAAGAAAATTTCAAGCGAAGGAGTACAAGTGAGCATGAAGGTCAAGCGAGAGATTCAAGAGAGCGAGTTGCAGATAAGCCTTCTTCTATCGAGTAAAATTGTAATCAGGATCTACCTGCACAAGGAGACCTCATTTAGTGTTTTTTTTTTTTAAATGGCTTGAGATATAGAATTATCAGAGTTATTGAACACTCTAATAAACACCACTGAGGACAACACAGTGATATTGAACAAAGAAACTCTTCAATCAGTGCTAACTTGTTTGAAAGTGACACAAGCTATGTTAAGGTTTAAGCTATTATTAGGTTTCTTTTCAATTTACTAGATAACCATAGCATAGATAGGATCACCGAGAAATACACAATCACAAGAGACACAACATTTATCTTGGTGTTGACGGGTGAAATTGAGCATCCGTCAACTGAGAGAGTGGAACCGGTCCGAGGTTGTCTAATAACCCAAGCCGTTTGGAATGAACCACCCTGACGGGTTTAAAGGCTCCGTTGGCCGTTCTAAGGTCCTAGGAAAAACCAAAGAGAAAACTAATCTAAACTAACTAATCTAACTAAAACTAAACAAACTAAACTAAACTAAATAAAACAAACTAAATTAAACTAAATAAAACAAACTAAACTAACAAACAAAAAACAAACTAATACACTAATCTAATTAAAACAAACTACTAAATAAATTAAACTAAAATATAAACTACTCTAACTATTCTATATACAAACTACTAATTACTATTACACTAACTCTAATAACTAACTATCTAATTACTAATTAAATTACAACTTATTCACAAATATACAATATCCACAACTTGCAGATTTAAATAAAACCTGTAAAACTCATTTTCTTTCTGTCCTAAGACATCTAGAGATATTTTTTTTATTTTTATACTTTTATGAACAAGAAATAAAACTTACTGAAATCAAACAATCTAATATACTAACTACACATATATCTAACTAAAAATACTAACAAATATACTAAACAAATAAACAACAAACAGACCTGGAAACGCTCCAGATTTGTCCTATGTATGATGACTTCGAAGCTGGTCAGAGGAAGAAAACTCGCACCGGTTGATCCAAAATCTTTTCGTAAACGATTGGCTGCAATGCTCTTTGAATTGTTTATAGGAAAAACAAGACATAAAAAATCATAACAATTATATGATTTATAAATCTCTGCAATAAGGGAAACCTGTTATGCAAAAACTTATATTTAATAATTCAACTTATGAAGAAGAGAAATCTGCCATTCACAAACTGAACTAAGCAATTGCTATGTTTTTTTTTTTAATGCTTGGAAGAAATCAGATATGGATTATATTATTTAAATTACAAAAGATTAAGATAGCAAAAGTAGTCATTAACCAAATACGAATTGATATACATAGCATGAAACAAAATGTTGATATCATGAGAAGCTAAAGCTGTAACAAAACACCAAATTCTGCCTCAGTCTGTATTAAAATTCCATATCCTTGTTCTCCCACGAATGAGGATGATCATTATTACAAAAATAATAAGTATTTATAAGTTTCTCCACAAGGTAAAACCTCCTAGTGGATAGTATCAAACTGTTTACATAATCTGGGAAGATATTCCCAAAATCAACTAGACTAGGAAATTAAAATGCAAGTCAAATATCTCAAATATTCTCTAACTGCTCATCATATCCAATGCAATTTCGAATTTATCTGCAATAGACCAAAAATAACAAATTAGAAAGGTATTTAATTAAAAAAACAATAAAAATCTAATCCTACAGACTTAGCTACAGAATCATCTGATTCTGTAGTTAGTCTAAAATAACATACAGGATCATAATTGTAATCAAATCAAATAAATAAATCAAAATCAATTTTCTTCCAATGATCATTTAAAATGAATCACTCAAAATTCAAACGATTTTATCATTCAACATAAAACAAAATCAAAAGTGATTCAATCGAAAACAGGGGTAAGAATACTTTGTTTTTCTGTTACCATAAAATTGGGTCAAGCAGTAACAAGACTTTTTCATATTCAATTGAAATCGATAATGAATCATATCGTATGTAATATGATCTAATCCCACATAAATATATTCCACTCCTTATAGCTATAAGGATATAACAAAAGATCCATATCGTTTATTTGAATGCACAGATGGAAAGATTGTTTCGATTATGTGTAAATGAAATCATTGGTAACCGCATCAACCCATCCTAATTTAAGATAGATTCTGATCATTGATCTTTGCACAGTTATCAGACAGAATCGATTAATTGTGATCATAATCTTAATAGGATCGCCAGAAGTGATAATTGCAAACTGGGCAAGTAATCAAAACAAATCACGACTGGGTTTAATATGGAATTAAATCGTGAATCCAATCTCGCTTTACAAATCCAATTCAAACAGAATATTCATTGCAATATGAATCCAACTGATAACACGGAAGAGCTAACAGTAAACCAATGCGTATTAACCGGCTGGGTTTTTCACATAACCGTTATGGATGTATTTTAACAGGATCATATTGAAAATAATCTGAATTGTATTCCTGTTGGTCGAAAGCCATATGGGAAATAAAACCGTAACGATTAACCATATCAACAATGTTGCCAATCATAGCATAAACATTATAACGAGATCAAAAAAAAATGTGATTGTGTTCGAAATTGGATATGAGAAACACTTCTTGTTATGAATAGGTAAAAAAAAATTTGATTAACAACAGAGCATTCATTTCAATTCCATCAAGCAAATCAAATCCACACCAAGATCAATCAAATCGATGAAAATCCAATCGAAGTTAAACAGGGAAACGAAATTCCATCTAGTCAAAGCAAGGCCATGTATAGAATACAAGCCATATAACAGAACCAATCAATGCTATGAACAGATCTATTTGAAACCAAATTGAATTCGTTATATAACCCTAAATTATTTACAAAAAACGATTGATATCAAACATACCTGTGTGATGTCAAAGCTCAAATTATGCCAACTTAGAATTCACGACCGTTGTAGCTGATTCCACATTTTTAAACAAGATAGAGCCTTTCGTCCTTTGTTTTTTATCAGTGGCTAGTAGCTTAGCCTTTTGACTGGTAAGCAGTGCAACTTGGTCCTCCAAAGAGTGAATTCTCGACTGTAGAATAGGGACATCCAGATAATATCTCTCTAACCACAAGCTGCATTGATCACAGGGTGGCGCTGTAGGTTTTGAAAAAGAAGGAGAGGGTTTCTATAGATGACTGGGGTCTTCATAAGGAAACTCAATGCTTGGGTAGTTAGGGTCGTTTTGTAGGCAAGGGGGTAAGTTTGACACAAAGTCATATGAGGGTTTGGCACACGAACCTTGTGAATAGGGATATTCATCAGCCAAGAAGCGTTCCACTTTCGAATCAGAGTCCTCACTCAACATGATAGGGCTTGGATCGACAAGAGGTTTTGGCTTATTTCTTGCCATACGCGAAATTAAACGTGCATTCCTTTTCCCTTTAGCGTTTGCGGTGGGTTTCACCTTGTGCTTTTTTCCCGTAGGCTTAACAGTCTCAACACCCTTAGTCACAGAGTGGGGTAGGTCGGTAGGAAGGTCGACCGAGGGTTTAGGTAGCAGGATGTTGTAGGGAACTGAGGGTACAGACTTAACCTCGCTCACCACTGGTTTGTCAACCTGTGGAGGGTTCGAATCCTCAAAATTATTTTGAGCAATGAAATTGCTCCAGCAATCTCCATGTAAACCTAAATGACAGACAATAATAAGCTTAACCAAACCATAGTGAAAGAGGCTACTATCCGCCTGGTTCCTTTTATACTTCTATGACATTTTAAACAGGCTTCTATGCAAATAATAGGGCATGTTGAGCTGATAACCCATGAAAACCATAAGTAAATGAAGGTGGTGTAAGAAAACAAACCCGTACCGACCCTCGCAGGTGATAAACTGTTTGATTATCATCAATAAATCATTCCAACGCTGTTTAAGCATGGTCACGGGAAAACCTTTATCACAGGAGATAACTTTACGCGACTGGAAGAGAAGTGTCCAAGGGACCTCCTCTACTTTGCAATTCTTGGACCATCGTTGTCCAGTGACAGGCAAACCTGTAGCAAGACTGATAGACTGTTCGTCAATTTCCAATTGAATATCCTTGACCTTGGCTCGACATCCATCAAAGGTCAAAGCAAATTGTCGGGCTATGCAAAGGTTAAAACCCTCGAATTTTTGTATAAATGGCAGCCACCCATTGTCCTCGAGGTCACTGCGGGCACTGTCAAACATCAACAGAGCCTGGCTGCCATTGGGTTCAGCTCGGACGAGAGGGGCCATGGTGCGAGCACATGGTAAGGGTTTGGGTCGAATACACTAATGCACAGGAGTAGAAACATTCGGTTATAACAACAATGGACGATCAAAGGGGAAGCATTAATGTGCACATGCGAGGGTGGTGGAGTTACTCACCGCCATGCATAATAGTAATGGCAAAGTACAACCGACAAAATGCACATCTGTTCCAACAATTATAGCATAGTTCAAACCATATCGTTTGCCAACCAAAGAATCAAACAGTAAGTGATATGCCAACGCGCCATTGTATAGTTTTTCAAACCATTGACATTCAATATGAAACCCATCACCGAGTGTTACCAATGCGCCAATGTATAAATGTTTAACCAATGTTTTAAAATCATCGTGCCATTTAATACTCATAAAATTTTCAAGAAAAAGGCCATAAAATGAATATCATAAGGATCACATCATATATAAAAACAATAATAAATCAGAACCCTTATGCAATTCAATGAATCAATAAAGTATAAACTCATATGCTCAAAGCCTCATAAACTTAATAAAATCAAGTTATGCAACCAAAGGGAGAATGTCCAAATGGGCATAGTTCGAAAATCCTTTCAGCCACATAGTGATAAACCAAAGGTAAGTGCCATAGAAAATATCGATAAAAAGATGATGACAATTCAGATGATGATCAAAAAATGACCTCAAAAGGAGAAGTTTTCATGCTTACAGTTGTGAAATCTTAACGAAGACAATTTTGCAAGTGTCGCAAGAAATGAAAATATCGTCTATTTGAAAAATACGACGACAATTTGAAGTTCAGAAGACATAGGTGTAGGCAGCTTATAGGACAATAGAAAAAATTGAAATGGCTGCCAACAATGGCGACACACTGGGAGAAGCAGTTATCTCTGTCAAAAGAATTAAATTCAGATTTAGAACAGCAAAGAAAATTTCAACTCAAAATAACACTAGAAAATCGTACAAACATCGTCATTTACCATCTTTTCTAGCAATGTTTTAAAAGATGAAAACCAATAACAGTCTTAAGATCAGCAAGTCATGATATTAAAGATAAAATCTTCGATACTGTAGGCATAGCCACTGCTGCCAGTAGGCGTCCATAGCCTCGACAGGGTTGCCATTTAACCCACTCTGACATTTGTATCCTGTCAAGAAGTTCTAGGTCAGAATAAAGGACCATAAAGAGGTTTCTCATATTTTTTACAGATTTTCATGTACCTGACATTGCTTCGCTGCCAGCAGGCCTGTTCAGTACCCCGACGAAGTTGTCTTGGCACCAAGCATGAATTTACCCGCTGCCAGCAGACCTGTTCAGTATCCTGGCAGGTTTACAAGCACTTCCCACATCTCTTATTCATAATTTTGTTTTATTTTTCTTTTGTAGGCAACTGAGCGGGGTGACGCTGAAAGTCTTGATATTTTAACATATATTTTTTAGACCTCAGCAGAATTTTTTGGGCACTGTCCTTTAGTTTGTTCCAGAAATGTTTTATTTATAAAAACAACTTCCTATGACAGGGAGACATATTTTGAGTCATTCCTTTACGAAAAGGGGACAGCGTAAAAAGATAATAGATGATCATGACAAACTTTGCTCAGAGATTGAAATCAGTAAACTTCTTCCAAACAACAAAATTTTTCCAACATAAATATCAATTTAGCAATACATTGTTGATGTTTGTACAAACTTTCAGAAGTTATTTCAGCGAAGAAATTATTCTATTGTCTTTGTCTGAATGACTCAGTGCACAGATATGCATAAAAAGAAAAAAACTGATCGATTCAAATCAAAATCAAAACAGAAAACAAATGAAAAAAAATGAAAACGAAATATTTACATAATATACAAGGGTAGTTATCAAGCAAAGTATCTTTTCAGGGCTTGGCCATTCACCGGGTAGGTGTCAAGCTACCCTTCAAGATTCTGTAATCGAAAGGAACTAGGACCCAACTTTTCAGCAATTAGAAAAGGCCCAAGCCATAAGTTTTGAAACTTGGTGTGCTCACTCTTTCCTTCATGTGGTTTGTCCCACTTTAAGACGAGATCGCCTATTTCAAAATTTCTATTAGAAGCAAAATTAGAATCGAACCAGCTTTTAATCAATTGTTGATGTTGATCTAACTTACGCTTAGCTTGGGTTCTTACTTCTTCTAACTTCATCAAAGTGTTAATTCAGTTTTCAAGAGGGGGACAATCTTCTTCTTGGACTTTTTGTGACAATTGAAGTGAAGAAAGAAGAATGTGAGGTGGCAGAATGGCTTCTCTGCCATAAACAAGAAAAAAGGGGGAGTTACCTATAGCGGCTTTAGGTGTTACCCTATCAGCCCATAATGCGCTCAGCAGTGCATTGTGCCAATTCTTGTGATTTTCAGCCACGGTTCTCTTGATAATTTTGATCAAGTTCTTGTTTGTTGATTCTGCTAAGCCATTGCCCTGGGGGTAGTAACTAGCAGAATACTTCAGCTTAATTCCTTTCTCCAAATAAAACTTGCTCATCTCAAGAGAAGAAAAGTATGAAGCATTATCAAAGACTAGACAATCAGGGATACTGAAATGGGTGATAATATTCGAGTTTAGAAAAGCGATAACTTGACTGGTGTTAACAGTTCTTAGCACAACATATTCAGACCATTGTGTAAAGTAGTCTGTAGCTGTCACAATATACTTGTGTTGTTGTGAGGACGGAGGGTTGATAGGACCTATGATATCAAGGCCCCATTGCTAGAAAGGAGAATCTACAGAGACGGGTTGCAAGGGAAAGGCTGGTTTTTGCAATCGCCCTGATGCTTTCTGACAGATGATACATTTATGACACAAGGCATGGGCATCCCTAAAAAGTGTGGGCCAGTAATAGCCGGCTCTTAAAACCTTATGACCGGAAGTGATTAACTGCTTTGAAAACAACGTAGGCTTGCTGATCAACCGCTGGGTAGTTAAGTTCAACACCTTTGAAAGCAGAGCTCATAAAAGCGATGGGTACTTCGTTGTTCTCGGAATTCTTCTGAGTTAGGACTGCGACATAGGAACGGTCAGACGCAAAAGTATAAAGTGTAAAATCTTGAGAGAAGTCAGGTCTCATGAGAGATGGAGCATCTATTATGGCCTTCTTTATGGCATTGAAAGCTTGGTTTTCCGTGGGTCCCCAGTGATATTGGATGTCTTTTTTAATCAGATTTTGGAGAGGCCTGACCATTTCGGAGAAACTGGGGACAAATCTTCTCACGAAATTAATTTGGCCTAGGAAAGACTGCATGGATTTCTTGGATGTAGGTGGGGGAAGTTTAGCGATGACTTGAGTCCTCTCGGGGTCAATAATCATCCCATCACTAGACACAATGAATCCTAGGAGTTTACCCTGTTCTATTGCAAAGATGGACTTCTTGGGATTCAAGGAGATGCCGTATTTATGACATCGTAGCAGAACAGCTCGTAAGTGAGCTAGATGTTCGTCTTTGTTTTTATAATAAACGATCACGTCATCTAAGTAAACTATCACGGAGTGACTGATTAAGCCTCTAAAAGCAATGTCCATTTCTCTCTGAAAGGTAGCACCGACGTTAATCAATCCAAAGGGAATTTTGCGATAAGCATAAGTGCCCCATGGGGTACAGAAGGTAGTTTTTAGTTGGTCTGGCGGAGACATCAGGACTTGGTTATATCCAGAGAAACCATCCAACAAGGATAGCCTCTTGGAACTAGATACCTGTTGAAGGATCTGTTCCATTGGCGAGACAGGATAGTTGTCTTTGTTAGACGCTCTATTGAGGTTTCGGAAATCGACACAAAGTTGAATTTCCCCATTTTTCTTCCGTACTGGGACGAGGTTGGAAACCCATTGAGTGTGCCTAACAGGAAAAATTATTTTAGCACTTAGGATTTTATTCAATTCTTTTTGAACGGTCGGTTCAAGTTTAGGGTGCATCTTCCTCAGCTTCTGTTGGAAGGGCAAGGTTTGGGGCTTCATTGGGATGACATGCTGTATGATATTAGGATCGAATGTTTTGAGATCATCGTATGTCCATGCAAAGACATCCTTAAATTCTTTAAACAATTTAACAAAAGCAGCTTTTTCTTGCTTAGAACATCCCAAGCCTAAGTTAATACAATGAGGATTTTCACTAGTTCCTAAATTGACTTTTTCATAAGACAAAGAGGAACTATTAGTTTTACAATTGACCATCTTTTTAAATTTATCTTCAAAATCATAAAACTTTTCTAATCTAACTATGGATTTGGGTATGGAATTTACCATGTCCGACAGAGCTTCAAGAGATTTCAGATCAGGTATTATCGTAAAGTCGTGCAAATTTTCGTCGTGCGTGCGTTCATCTATCATTGCACCTTGAAAGGTTTCTTCCATGTGTAGAAAGTTAATGATCTGCTGATCATCGTCAAATACTCTCCAGTTTTTGATATTGTCAGGAAAAAATGGTCGAAACAATAGCTCGACGGAGAATACGTTTGGGGATAAGCCTTCTATAGGAAGAAGTTTAGATGCAACATTAGCTAGTAGATCTGCTTCAGCATTATTTAATCTAGGAATGGAAGTTATATTGAAAGCAGAAAATTTATTCATTAAAATCCATACCTCAGCCTGGTAACTTTTGAGATGTGGGGAAAGACAGTGTATAGAGTCCCTTACCTGTCTGACCACTATTTTAGAGTCGCCAAATACAACCAGGTTTTGGATGTCCATATCCAAAGCTTTTCTGAGACCTTGCAGTAAAGCCTCATATTTTGCGGTATTGTTAGTACATTCAAATTCTAGTCTACAAGCCATTAATGTCTTATTACCTGCAGGATCGATAATGATGCAACCTACACCAACTCCTTCTTTAGACTTAGAACCATCGAAGTATAGATACCAAATTTGATTTCCATCGGGCTCATGAGACTGTTGCATAGAAGCTATTGGTTGCACAAATGCTATGATCTCGGACTGTTGTTCAGGGTTGATGATAGGTGAGACTTCAGCCATGAAATTTCCAAAGAAGGTATCCATCCCTTGGATTTCGGGTGAATCAGCAGGAGGCATGTATGGTTCATTAGGGTTGTTCAAATCTGTGACCGTGAACTTGAGGTAATGCTCACGATTCACCCTGATCTTGTTGGGCTTACCGTTCTCTGGAAGCCATAAGTGAGACCAGTCTATTGCGAAGTAACCATGTAGCTGCTCCGACCAGTCCCTGCTAAAAAATAGACCATACACTTATGGGATATCCACCACAATTATATCAATAACCTGATGAACCTTTGGGTTAGACGATAATCTAATTAATACATTTTTTAGTTCGCCTATAACTTTAACATCTGTTCGATCAAGTTGTATGATTTTTAAAGAAGATGGTTCTACTTTAGCATTAATCTTTTGGAAAACAGACCAAGGCATCACATTAGATGACGCTCCTGAGTCAACCATACAATTATGCACATTTCTGTTGAAAATCTCGAAAGTTAAAAGAAACGGTGGTACATTCTTGCGAGTACTAAGAGTAGTAGCTTGTGGTTTCTTACTCGCAATTTCTAATGCTACTTTATTTACATTATTTACAGGGGTTACCAGAAGGCTTCCTTTATCTTGAGGATCCAGATTGTTTTTAGTGGAAGTCTTCTGTGGAACTTTGCTTTGCACAACCTTGTTACCATTCTTTCCATTCTCTGAAATATTTTGCAACATCTTCTGTAACAAAAACAGAAACTTCAACAACTCATAAATAGAAATATTAGCCCTTAATTTTTTAAGATCTTCAACAACATCATAATCTAATTTGGGGCCGACATTGCTCTGTTTAGCTTCTAATGATTTAGATGGCTTTGGAGGTGAAGTTGTAGTGTTCTCGGTAGAAGGATTATTTGTTGTCTTAGTCCTAGTGTTATAAGGGTGAACAGTCTCGAAGTTAGCTTGAAAGATGTTGTCCGAGAAATGTCCAAAAATGCTTGGAGAAGACTCTTCTTCTTGAACTCTTTCCTATTCAACTACCTCCTGAGGAATATCAGGGGGCATCAAGTTATCTTGGGCTTCTATAATTGTCTGAAGGGAACATTGCAAGCTTTCTAGATTTAAGTCTTCGGGGTTTGGGTTAGATCTGTTGGTAGGATAAGGCTTTCGGAAAGGGGGTTTGTAGGGTCCCCGACTCAAGGAAGATTCTTCAGTTGACCTTTTTAAATCTATAACTTGATTAGACAGTTTTTGAACAACTTTAGTTAAATTTTCCAAATCAGAGTTTTCAGGTTGTGTTCTGCTTTGTGTGGGTCTGGGGAGAATTTCAATCTTCTTTTTGGAAGAAGAACTAGTTTCAGTTTCATTGCTAGAAGAATATTTAAGACTAAGTATATCTTTTTCAATCTGAGTAGCCTCCTCGAAGGCTTCTAACAACGTGGCCTTTTTGGATCGTTTAACCCAAATAGCTATACTTTGATGTAGAGATTTAGTGTAGTAAGCTATTACAAGACTCTCAGCTGGCATAGAATCTGTAAGGATTCAATTTTTAAGCGTCAAGAATCTTTGATTAAAATCTTTAACTTTTTCTTTTGGGTTCATTCTTAAACTTGAAAGGTCCATGACTAAGACTTCTGGAGGTTTACCATCTCCAAAATTTTCCAAAAAGCATGACTCAAACTTTTCCCAAGACACTATTGTATGGGGTTGTTGGGAAAAGTACCAAGTTTATGCATTACCCTCAAAAGTGTAAGGGAACAACCTACAGACAACGTCTTCATGTTCAACATTACGGAGTCTGATGGCTAACATAAATTTTTTGATATGATCTTCGGCTATCTGTTT
>JZKD02S1218890.1:22412-54736 GCA_000966675.3 Picea glauca | reverse complement strand
ATTATACATTGGGATGTTGTTGGACACCTAAAAGTGTCAAGATTGGTTAGTGGTTATCCAAAAACCATCAGATACATGGTATCAATTGGTCAGTGGTTATCCCAAACCACAAATTTAGAGAGCACTTTCAGTGATACATTGATATTAGAGTGGTGATACTACATGTTCACCAATTAAGAAGACATCAGATTCTTCTAGCTCACATACTTGGAAAAATGATCGAATTGTCAAGCAATCAGGGAATGTTCAAATATTGCAGTTGTTCACTTCCATATCTCAACTCTCTTCCAGTTCATTTCAGATGAACCATTCATCAACCATATTGGTGGGTTTTCAGGCAGTTCTTCATTGAGGCTTGTTATCCCCGATTTCTAGGGATAACTAGGAGATCATGTCTCGAGGCCCACAGGTCCTAGACATGGAGTACTGAGAGAAGGATTGACCTGAGCATGGCCCTGAAGGCCCCATCTTTCTTCTCCTTCATCAGACTTGTCTTGTCAGCAACAACAACATCCATCACCTTCGACTTGGACTTGCATCGGAGAAGACTCTTGCTCCATGAGGTAATTGGTCCAGGTATCATGGTATGTGTCATTTTTTATCATTATAACCTTTAGATATATGCATAAAATTCCTTTTATTTTTGACGACTGCTTGGATCTTACATTGACCCACTTGACCATGGTTGGGGGGACTAATAGGGTGTCCTAGCAAGCTTGTACTCATAGGTTTTGGTCTGCTACTGGGGGGATTTTTGAAGAGCCATCGTCCGCTCCCATCATATCATCACTTTTACATCTTATCTCCCACTCATCTTCCCCATTCCCCTAGTCTAGACATTAGGATGATCTATTTGTGGGGTTACACCTTATCTCATGGGAAGAAGGGGACAAAGGCCCAGAAGGTAAAAGCAGCTGGTAAAAGATAAAATCCATAAAAAATGAAACCTAGAGATGCCTCGCCCAGGGATCCTCGAGAAGGCAATAAAAATCCTCTCAGCAAGAAAGAAGAGGGACCCGAAGAAAAATAACAAATCAATACCTTTCCAAGAGGATAGAGGGTCTCATCACGAGCTAGCCTATTATGTTCATGGGCACCTAGCAGTATGACATTGCCATTATCTGGTTACCACGCCAGGGCAGTGACCTTTGGTTGCATGGCCAAGGGAAGGGGGTCTCATTGCGAGCCAGCCTTATCATCTCTGTGAAAGTGCTTGTGGGTAACACTGTCAGCTCTGGTCACCACGCCAAGGTAGTTTCCACTAGTTAGACCTTGAAATAAATAAGAAAAAGCAATAAAGAAAAGAAAGAATAAAGGCAATAAAGGGCTTGGAAAGAATTGCATCCATGATGGGTACAACTCACCTTCTACAAAGGAACCCACAGGTAATATCATACATCCCTATCTTTCACTCTACCCATGTGTCTGGACATCCCTTGACCACATCACCTCGTGTTACATGGCTTGGATGATATCCTCTAGAGACTATCCTTTTCTTATGGATGTTGGCCCAATAGGGTACTTTGTCTTTTTCTTCGACTTTGTATAGTAGGTCATTGTAATGTCTTTGAGCTATTGAATGATATATCAGGGGTTTTATGCATGTATTTGATAAAATTAATGATGAAATGTGATTGACATTACTATGATCCATGTGACTAATAATCCCATGGAGGGCGAAGTTTTTGATGTGCAGGACCATGCCTGAAGGATAGGTACCAGTTGGACCGGTACACATGGGGAGATGATTAGTTCGGACCTCCATGGGGATGAAGAGCCCATCAGATGGTTGATGGGACCCCATCAGGGGAAGAGACAAGACAATGATTGGATGAACCTTTGCACATGAGAAGAAGAAGGACGTTCCACCCATGACACTTTGGCTGAGCCCAGCCCAGGGGGGTTGACCCACTTCAGATGGAACATTTTCCTTTTGATGACCAGAACATCACCCAGGAGGTCTTGATGTCTCCTTGAGCGTGTGGTAGATGGACAGGATGGTTGACACGTGTGGAAGCTTGGAGGAGCCCTAAAAGGGCTAACGTTTGACTTATGGATGATGAACTATACCCAAAAGGGCCTAACGTCTCCCTCAGAGGGGATTGACGTCTCACTTTTTGCTCATTTATGTCTTTTACTTAGCGGTTAATGTAAAAACAGTATAATTTTGATTATTAGCCTTGTCAGTTATTTTTGATGACCTAATTTTAAATTAAAGGTCATGAAATGCTATATATTGAGGATCTTTTTCCCTCATTTGAACATGACACAACAACTCACACTTGTGAGGTCTAATTTTTGCACCCTAGTTTGGGTATTTGGTCTTTTAAAGGAGGCACACTTGTTGATGGAAGGATTTTCTTGGCATATTTTGGAATTTCTCTTGAGGAAGGTTTACAACTAGGGTTTTCACATGCTTTTCTTCATGATATGTAAGTGTTTTTCCTGCAAAACTTCTTGATTGAATGGTTGTAGGTTAGTATTCTTGCATTTGCTTATAAATTTGTTGAGTTTAAAACCCTAGGTGATAAGCACACAAGTAGGTCCTTGTCATATGTCCCCATTAGAGACAAATTTTCAACCATTGAGGAAGGAAGAAAGAGCCTAGCCTTTGCTACACTCTTCTTACTTCTTCCCTTAAGCTAGCTTTTATTTTAAAGGTTAAAAGGAGGGTGACATCATAGGCCTAGGTTATCTACACCTAGGGCCATCCATCTTTTAGGGTTTTAGTGATAGAGCCTTGCCATTTCAACACTCTCCCTCATTAAATCCTGTTGTTTTCAATCTTTTCCTTTGCTATCCATTTTTCCAAGTTTGACCTAAAGAAGGAGAAAAGAGCACGAGGCCTTGCTTAAGAAACATCGGAGTGAGCCTCTTTCCCCTAGGGTTTTGATTCTAGGGCCCTACCATTGCAACACTCTAGAACCCTTCCCTCTTGTCTTTAGCCTTTTTCTCCTTCAACTTTGCTTTATCTCCTTGAATGACTCCATATACCCTTAGGCACTGATCTTAGACACACAACATTGAAGTCCTAGTGTCCAAAACAACTCTCAAAACTTTGAATTTTGAAACCCTAACTAACCAAACTAACCCTAACTAGGCTGACGTCATAGTTGGTTATTCCATCTCGACGCAAAAAAAATTGATAATGAGCAATTAGATGATGGTTAAAGGCATTTATTGATTAAATGATTGATTGGATATATTGTTGTTGCATCATCTCAATAGTTATTGATGAATTTATACTTCTACATTGCTATATTAACAAAACGTTGATCTCATTAATATCTGTTGTTTCATTGCTTATATATTATTGTCAGATAGTCACATGAAGTACTAACCCACTGATTTATAGCCTACATATATATTGTATTGTTGTTGTCTTATTCCGAGCAGGTGTTTCATTTGGGCATACACTTCATTTATTGGCTGATTAGATAGACTCTCTGACCTTGGTGGTAACCTGTGAGGAGGAACTTTTCCCTTGACTTTTATACTTTAACCTCTTCAAAACCCATGTTACTGAGGACGTCTACCCTGGGTTAACCTCCCTAAATAGAAAGAACCTCCCCATTGAGGTGACATTGGGTGGGGAAGGTTCCTGTTTCGCTATTTTGGTCTTTATCCTTTAGCCTTTTTGACCTAGCTACAAACTATGCAATAACAAGGCTCAACTCAGGAGTTTCAGTATGAAGACTTGGAATTGATACAAGTTTATGCTTTATTGTCGGTATTATTAATCGAACTTGTGATTGAGGGGGGGATTGTTAGCCTATGGCTTACCTTTACCAATCACTAAGTCTAAATTGTCACCTATATTTGTATTATTCATTTAGGATATTAGTAATATATCCTCAAGTGATGACTAATGATTTAGTTAAGATTTCCTAGCCTAGTCATCGTGCATGATTTTAGGATCTAGAAAAAATATCTCTATGAGGTGGCATCACCTATTGTACTATAAATATGTAACATTGTTGTGAATACATTGAGTGTTGTCTAGTGAGCCTTTTCCACCATGTTGTTGTTCTTATTATTTTTTTTATCATTACATAGATAAACATTATTAATTGTATTAAATGAGTCCATTCAAAGGGAAAACCCACACTTCCTAATTTTTCAAGTAAGATATAGGCAATTAATAAAATTAACTAATGCAGGAGCATCACCAACACATCAAATGAGCCAACGCGGAAGCGGAGGACAGCTGGACAAGCCAGCACAAATTTTGAAAACGCCTTGAAGTTGTTGCGCGAACATAAATGTAACAATTTATTGAAGTGCACTTGTATATTGTAAATGGACCTTGAGCAGATTTCTCTCGTCCTTAGTAGGTAGAGGCATTTAAAGTAGTTAATGTAAAGTAGATAGAATTTAATTCTAGACTAGACAGTTGTAGAGCGCAAGAGGGAAACGGGATATAGACACCCTCATTGTGCATTGTCACATTATTGAAGTTAGAAGCAGAAGAGCATAGGAGAAGAAGAGAGCTGTGTAAGAACACCCATGTACAGATATTTGGATTAATAGAAGAGATTGATTCAAATTCATGGTTTTGTGTTTGTTCTCTGTGTATAGATGCTGAATGATATGCTCAAAAATGTTTGCTTCCTGTTATACATTTTCTTTGATATGCTGTGTATATGATTTCATGTTTGAATTGAAATCTGAGGGGAAGAAGAAATGAGTTTCGATTGTTTCTCTATCTGAGCTAGAGTCACTGCAAGGAGTGCAGTTGAAGTGTCTGCAAGGAGTGTGTTGACAGAGGGTTCAGATAGGATTTCTTTTGTTCTCATTCTCTCAAGGTGCAGATAGGCACAGGAGCCGTGCAAGGAGTGCGCAGGCCAAGAAAAGCTTCGGGGTTGTGAACCTGAGTGAAAAATTGAAGGACTACTGCTACAGGAGTGCGCAGAGTCAAAAGACTTCAACACTTAGGAAGTGTCTGAAGGTTTCCATAAGGAGTACGAGCAAGAGGTCTTTCTAAGAAGATGCAGAGTCGTGGAAAAGCTCAGAAGGCACAGGACCTTCGAGTAATCACAAAGAGAATCATAGGGAGTTTGTGCCGTGAAGTGTTTAAATGGGTGTTGTAAGTCTATGCTGCAGGTTGACAAGTTCTATGGAAGAACACTTAGTCATTTCATAGATTTCATTAGGAGGGACGGACGATCGGTATTCTCTGAGGAGAACTCGCAATTCTTCGTGAGCCATCAGATCTTGAAGAGGTGCAAGGGAGATACAGTGAAGGTATCGAGGGGTTTGAAGCTCAGGAGGGACAAAGCCATTGATCCAAGTCACAAGGACCATCAGATTGGCACGTGGAATCGTGTATCGGGGTTTCATGGATTGAAACTCCAAAATGTTGCAACGGAAATCGCGATATTGCGATACACGATATCCCGAAAGGCTAAGAGTATAGTGTGGGGCCACAAGGGTCAGAGTGGAGGACAGGTGGCATGAGCTATCAGATTTTCGTGGCAAGAAGTCCCGAAACATTGACATCAAGATTCGCAATATAGCAAAATCCGAAATCCCGACGAGGTGATAGGGACATGGAAAAGTCAACTCACGAGTATATCAGAGGTTCAGCATATTGGGACTCAGGAATCAGAGTACCGAGTTGCTCGATATCACAAGTGCGGAAATTGCGATAAGAGAAGTCCTGACAGGGTAAAGGAAGGGTCAGCGTTGACTTGCATCGGGTTTCAGGGATTCGAAACACCAGCACTCAACCACTGACCTTGCGATACCGCGAAGTCCGATTCCCCGATAAGTAAAGAGAGGGGATCGAGTGAGAGTTTTGTGGGTGTAGACTTCTTGATAGGGAAATAGAAGAACATTTGAGTTCTTTAGGCCGTGAGAAAGGAAAAGATCCTGTGAGCGGACGTGCCCACGGGCATGACTGCATCATTAACAATGGAAAGGGAAAGGAGAATGATCATGTGATGCTCCTCAAAGTTGTATACATGCATAAGTCAATCTTTGTGCCTCTAGTTTTATGCTAGGCACTTATTTTTTTAACAATGGCCCTCTTGAGGGAGCTTACTACTTCGGTCTACACACACTTCCCCTTTCTTTTGTTTTGTTTTGACAATTTTTTTCTAAGTCCTTTTTTCTTTAGATAAACATTCTACTCTTAGGACTTTGAAAGGGGGTGGGGGACCATAGTGAAGTAGTTGTACTTTGTTTGATTTTCTCTTCACCTCTTTAGTCTTTATGGATTTATTTGTTTTAGGCATTCAACTTTGACTTTTTATTTTGACCTTTGAGAAAACATACATAACAGGATACCATTTTTTAATGTGGATGGAGATGAATGATACTTAGGGAGATGGAAAATTCTTATATATGGTTAGGATGTGGATTGCGTTGTCCAGTCTGAATCCCTAGTAGTGTGAGTAATCTTAGAGTGAACACACTTCTAACAAATAAGATGTTTCTAAGGGTAATACGACAAAAGTGATCAGATTTTGTATGTTATGATTGTTATCCCCTATTTCTAGGGATAACTAAGAAAATGACATCTCGAGACCCTCATATTGTAGACATGGAGTACTAAGATGCAAATAACTGGCATCGTCCAAATGCACAGACAGAGACCCACTTCACCACCACGCATCCTCGATTCATCATGATGGAATTCACCACATCATCTTTCTTCCAGAAGATAATGGGTCTTGTTCCATGAGGTACAAGTAAATTATTGTGGTAAGTGTTGCTTTAATACTAGAGGCATTTGAATATGTTGCATTTGAAGTTGCTTTTGATTATAGAACGTCTACTTGAAAGTTATGCTCTTTTCCCTGTTTCACCTTGGTGGTTGATATTGTGCCCTAGCAAGTGGTCACCCTTGGGGATGGGTTTGCTACTGGAAGGTCTCAACGTGCCATTCTCGATCATACTTATCATTTTTCACACTTCATCATTTTCATCTCCTTATATTTTGGGATTTTCATGTGTACTGACCTAAGAAAGGATCGTACCTTATTTCATGGGAAGAAGGGGCTGAAGGCCCAAAAGGAATGTAGATGGAAAAAGATAAAAGCCAAAATTATAACCTTCTAGATGATTGCAAAAAGAGGTCTTGAGAACAATGGAATGTTTCCCTTAAAAGAATTAAAGACCTGCAAAAGATAATTTCATATATATAAATGTCCCATTGGTTGAGGGATCTACACAAGTGTGATATTAAGAAGATGCAAGAGCCATTCTCCGGGAGGATGACAAAGACCCTAACTGAGATCTAGGGCCCCCAGTACACTCCTGGGGTTCTTGGTTTGGGACCAAGCAGTTAGAGCCATGGAAAAAGACCCTAGTGAGGCTTCCCAGTATATTGTTGGGGTTCTTGGTCAAAGACCAAGAAGTTTGATGATGTAAGTCCCTAGATGTGTTATAGAGCTCCTGGATGTGGTCTAGGGAATCCCTACTCAGTTCTTGGATTGACCCTTGGTTGTGTACCTTGGAGGATAATACCTTAGTGGTGATCTAGGGCCCCCAGACACGTTCTGGGTTTCTTGGTCTGGGACCAGGCAGTTCTTGGTTAAGTACCAAGACGAGATGATGCGTGATATTATTCTCTCTCGGGATGGTCCATGAGACTTGTTGCCGTCCTTATACACACTTGCAAATGTGAGCTAAATCCTTATCACTTAGTGTGTCCTTGGAGGAACAATGCCTAGGTTATAAGCCCACGCTATCACTTTGACTTGAACTTCTTTTGTCTAGGCTTACTCCTAGGGAAGCCAAGGGGGGTAGACCCTAGTTACTAGATATGATTAACATTATGTTCTAGGAGTTGGTTTTAATTAGTTACAAGGTTGGGGGGAAATACTAACCTATGATGAAAATGCATCAATGCAATATGCAAGCTTCAATATGACAATCAATCCTTTCCCTAGGACAACTAAGACTAGTGACTAGGATCGGGCAATGGGGTCAACTAGATTGAGGGGGTTTGATTACAAAATATTTACAAATAAAACAATGATTACAATTACTCCACAACAATACTAGATACAAATCCACAATTAGATACAAGATGAATAGATGATACAATAGATACAAGAAGAATGTCTAAGAACTACAAAATATAAAGATACAAAGAGGCAAGTTAACCATGTGTTTTAATGTGTAGGAAATAAAGGATTTCAAAGCATGGATATCATCAACACATTAAAGCCAAGCATGCCCCAATAACACCTACTCTATTGGACTACTTTTCAATGGAAACATCAACACTCAAGACCCAACAAGATGATGACTCCAAATGGGATGCACTATCTCTTGAGGGATCACACCACAAAGAACACTTAACAAAAGATTTGAAAGCTATAAAGCGCAAGTGGTCCACAATACTAAAAAATGACACTTAGTTAATTATTCCACAAAGAAAAAGAAATGTTACTTGCATGTAAGATTGAAAAAGAGTTATGCTTGCAAGTATTGAACCATAAGATGTACCAATGTAGCTAAGTTGTTTAAAATCTCAGTAGATTAAAAGTTACTTAAAGATTGTTAAAGATTTTATTACCCTAACTAAGTGTCAAACCAAAATCTTCCTCCCCCAATTACCAAATGGTTTCTGGATGCTCAAGAAGTGAGGCAACGAGGCCTACCCTAGCTTCACAGGTCAGCCCTAAATATCTGAGTACTCCTGGAAAGGACATCATGTGCCGTGAGACTGTCCCTGGCCTAGCACCTTCCGTTGCTTTCCTCAAACCCTATTTTAGATGGTGAAGATGGAGAATTTAGGTGTCCTATTAACTCTGATATATTATTATGCCCATGGACTAAGTATTTTAGTGTTTTTAAGTGACTTTTACTTGCCCAAAATTAGTGAAATATGCCCAAAACCGAAACTTAAATCAGCGTAAAAGATGTGTTTCAAATATTAAGAATGAAGCATGTAAACACATATAACATGTATAATGGATTGTTGAAAAGAACAAGTTATTCCTACACCATTTACTTAACCAAGAATGTTTGCAATCTTGAAAGAAAAGAGTGATTTTAAAGGACAAGAACAACTTGCCAAATAAAGAAGAAAATGCTTTAGCTCATCACCACTTAACCATGAGTGTTATTGCATTAAGAAAAAAGTGCTAAGAGATGAAAAGTACTTGCTGAAATAAGAGTGTGTCCGTACACCATAAACATGTCCCACATATACTTCAAACTTAGATGATGGAAAATGGCCTTAAAGATAAGTTAATTGCAAGTTAAAAGGGTTATTTCTTAAACCACCATCACTGCATTAAACCATGTGATATGAAACTTGAAATATTATGGCATGCAAGTAAGATTATGCCCCAAGGGATTAGGCTAAGATTAGTTATGTGAATGTGAGATCTATTTCTAGAAGATTTTAACCATCTAAACATAAGAAAATCATAAACACATTACTAATCTAGCCATACGATATTGGGAATGTCTCACCCAAGGTGTAGGCAACAAAGAAGAAAATGACTTGAAAATAAAAGCAAGAAACAAACCACTCATAATGGCACAAGGTAGAGGCAAGCCTACTTTTGTTGTGCCAAAGAGGGTTTGGAAGCAAGAGAATGACTTTAGAAATGCTAGAAAAAGAAGGGAAAGGGTGAGTTTTCGTTACCCAATCAATGGAGAGGTTCTTGAGGTGTTGTATGACCAAAAGTGGGCATCATAACCCTTATACCTCTTAAGAACCTACAAAAACCAGCAAGCTATTACTTGCTGGAAATGCTACACAACACACCACAAGTCAAGATTTTTTTTGTTTTTATGCATAAATTTTTCACATACAAGTATCCCAATAAAAATAAATTTAATGTGACCTATCTATGATTGTTATCAAACTGAAATATGGAAATAATGAGCAAAGAAATCAGATCTGAAAAGCAATGGAGTTTTAGGTAGGTTTTAAGAGTAGACTCTTCCTTGAGGCTAGCCCAATAAAACCCTAGAGATAAACCTGCAAAAGTTGTGAGAGGAGCTACACAAATAGATAGAATGTGAGTAGATCTAGATGGTAAAACCAAATACTTTGAAATACCCAAATAAACACTTCACTAGATCAATGATAATACTACCACAAATCTATCCAAACAAAATACTTTACTTGGAGCTTCTACTCTGAACAATGAACTTGAAGCAAGAATGAGAGAAGAAAAACATAACAATATCACCTCAATAGTAGCAAGAAGTCACAAGAATACTCTTTGTTTCTTCAAATCCTCCAAAGCCTTTCTATTACTCAAGAGGAGAGTGTTGTAGCAACATGTTGCTCCAACACTCTCAAGAGCAAAATAGAAGGAAGAACAATGAACAAGAGAGAGAGAGAGATGAAGGGAAAATCACCAGTAATATAAAAATATCTCAACATATGATATAAAATGAATGACAGAGGGTTTCTATTTATACTTAGGAAGGCAAAGCTACCCCTCTTGGATGAGTTACAAGTGTCACACATCAAAGAAAAGTCACTTTTAGAGTTTTGGCATGGATGGATGAAGTGGAAATGAGTTGGAGTGAGTTGGAAAGGATTTGATAAGTGAAATGATGAGTTGTGGGGTCTAGGGAGGCACACCAATTGATACAATAAATCTCTCATTAATTTTTTTATTATTTTTTTACTTTTTGGAGACTTTCTAGAAGGGAGGCACACCACTCTAGGAAAAGTGACATTTTTTCTTAATGGCTAGGTGAGGGGGTGATGCGAGGGTTGGAAAAGGTTAGGAAAAGTTAGGAAATGTTAGGAAAAATATCTCTCACACTTTTCCATCATTACTTTACCCTATTTTCTCAAAATTACAAAAATGACATTTTCCTATGTCATAATTTAACAATTAAAATTGTTGTTTGACTGACTGAGACTCCTGGTGGACAACACCTAGCAAAAGTTGTCTGACTGAGATGAAACTTGGTACAAGGGTGTAGGGGGTCTCATTCCATTTCTTTTGAGCACAAATACCCCTATCAAAAACCCAAGGACCTAGTTTTTACAATATTTGCTCAAAAACAATTAATTAATTAAATAATTAAACCTTCAACCTTAGGACAATTTAATTAATTTAATTAATTAAAAAAAAAAACTATCTAGATTCGATGGAATTCCACGAAAATTTCTAAGATGTCATGCATGGTCATTTAAATCATTCCTAAACAATAGTTACTTGAAGATAACCCCATTAGAATGCCTTTCACCACTTTGGAGGAATTATTGTTGGTGGGAGGGAAAAACTCAAGGGAAATTAATTAAGGCTGAAAATCCCAATTAATAACCTGAGGATAAAAAACCCTCGATGAAAGGAACTCCCCTAATGAATAAATCCCAAGGTAACTGACCTAACTATGATCCATGCAGACCTATTACATTATTAACCCACGTAGGGGTGCAAAAATTTCGTTTACAAAAAATTGTGCTAGAAGCATAAATTGCCCAGTAGAACCAAATTGTCTTCAACATATTAGCATCCGATGATGCATCTCTTTATGGAACATGGAGTTGACCCCCTAGTTGAATAGGCAGTCAACAAGACCTAGGAGTAGTTAAGAAGAAGGATATGATCACATCATTGACCTTCCTCTTATAATGGGATGATAAAAGCTTGTAAGTTATATCATGAGACCTTTGTGGACATTTTCCCATTGAAGAAGACCCCCTTGAATTTGTTTAGTTATTGTTGCTTCCCCTTGTTGAGACACGTCCTCCTTATTGTTTATGTGGTGTGGGTTTTTTCTAGTCACCTTGACTTGTTGACTATTCTAATTAATATTTTATAATTAAAATATTAATTATTTTATCTGATTATTTCATTTTTGTTTAATTGTTGGGTTTTAACCTAACCCCAAAATTAGGGATATTTTGATAACCCTAATCTACCTACCTAAAATATATAAGATAAAGATGTCTCCTCTCACTATCACATTCATTCCTCTTCCTCCAAGCTAAATCTCGGTTTGAAATTTGGTTGTGACATCCTTGTTTGTTCTTGCTGGTTTATGGTGCAGCCTCCTTGGATTGTTCTTGTTGAGTTTAGGTGTAGCCTTCTTGGTCTGAGTTTTGTTGGTATAGGGTACGACCCTCTCCCTTGTCTCTCTCCTCTTGTTGAGTAAAGGCTACAACTTCTTTCTTGGTTGCTAGTTTAAGGTTGTGGCTTCCTCCTTGGTCTGGTTTAGAGGTGTGATTATCTTATTGGAAATTATTCTTGTTGGTTTAGGGTTGCAGCCCCCTCCTCTCATCCTCTCCAGCTTGTTGCCAGCTTATTTGTTGGTGTCTTCCCTCCTTATGTTGTTGTTGATGCCACCTGTTGTTGTTGTTGTATCTTTTCTAGTCTGTTGTTGATATCTTTGTGTTCCCACTGTCACTTGTGCATGGTACTTATTATACAACCTTTAGGGTTTGTTGAGACGACCCTAAATATTCTACCAAAATCTGCCTATTGTTGTAGTTGTCCCTCTTCTTGGACATTATTTTGTTAGGGCTACTAGTGGCTTCATTTTAGCCTCTAGATTGGACAGTTATGTCTTTGTTTCATCCCTGTACTTGATGAGTGGTATGTTGGTTGGTTTGTTGTTATCTACATAAAGTTCTTCTTGGAAAAACTATTCACAAAGATCATGATGAGATCTACCCCTGAGGGTTTGATCCATGACCATAATATCTTTTTCTGCACATATAGAAAAGAGGACAACAACAAGCACATCAAGTAAATATGTTCTTTGTTTTTGCTAAGGTAATGTTCAGATCTATTCCTTGTTTTTGCTAATGTAATGTTCAAATCTGTTCTTTGTTTTTGTTAAGGTAATGTTCAAATCCATTGTCTTATTTCTATTATTGGCTTACATCAAAATTTGTGAATATATTATTGATCCAAAATTGCAGTAGTAAATAAAATTAAAAGATATTTATGTTTCTAGTTTTCCCTTAAATTTCTAACATAGTATCAGAGCTTAGGGCATGAAAAGATATCAATTGTGGAAGATTTTTGAGCTTGCGTAGATACACACCTAAGGGTTTGTTTTGCAGATCAGAAATAAGTTTTTTTTATATCATATCTTGTTACCAATATGGCTTCATCTTCAGTCAAAGCAAAAGATAGGCTTGAAGGGTCTTCAAACTTCAATGCCTGGAAGGCTAGGGTTTTTAATATCCTAGAAAAAGCTGACATGGATGAGCTAGTTACTAGGGTGATGGAAGAACCTACTTCAAATGCAGGAAGAACAACCTATAAGAAGAGGAGGGCCAAATCTATATGAAAAGAAGGCCCCAAATCAGAAAAGGATTTTGAAGAAACAACTACATACATTAAATATGGGAAAGGATGAAACTATCTCTTCCTTCTTTTCTAAAATTGCTCAAACAAGAGATAAACTTGCAACAATTGGAGTTGCAGCGGATGATGATGACCTTGTACAAACAACAGTAGATGGTCTTCCTGACTCATGGGAGACATTTCTCTCATCAATAAATGGAAGAGAAGTTCAACCCAACTTCGAGAGATTATGGCATGATTTCCTGAAAGAAGAGGGCACACTTAAAAGCATAAATGAACCCTCAATGGTGAAAGACCATGTTCTTTCAATCAAAGCCAAGAAATGGAAGAAGTTTCCTCAACACAAAGGAAAAGGTAAGAAATCCCAAGGTAAACACTCTCACTTTCACTCTCATTTGTCTAAAGTAAAATGTTTTAACTGTAAAAAGGCTAGGTCATTATGCAAAAGACTGGAAGAACCCTCCTTCACAATAGAAACAAAAAGGCAGGTTCCTTGCCTCAGTTGCAACTGAGGAAGAAGAACCTCAAAGAAGGAGAACTAGAGATGCTACTAAAGAAAAAGAACAACACAGAGAGAGTTATCTTGTTTTATCTCTCTCTGGTATTGTCACCAAATCGGAAGAAGTTTGGTTAGTGGACAATGGGGCCTCCAATCACATGAAAGGCTTCAAACAAAACCTTATGAGTTATCGAGATAATAATTTCAATGTGAAATTATAATTGGGTGATGATGGAACCTATGCCATCAAAGGATATGGATCAACATCTTTTTCAGCTTCAGTCCGGTAATTTATTTCATATTGAATAAATTATTTATGTTCCTGGATTAAAGAAAAATCTTATCTCAGTTGCAGTTCTAGAAAGTAAAGGGTACTTAGTAGCCTTCTCCAAATGAAATCCTCTTATGTGGCCCTCAAATGAAAGTATTAGCTCGTCCATGACAATCAGAGCTCAAGAAGGTGGACTTTACAAAGTCACTGGTCAAATTATTCAAGCATTAGCTCTTAAGATGATCAACCCTTGAGAACTATGGAACAAAAGGTTTGGACATATCAACTATAATGCTCTCCCGGGTTTGTAAAAGATGGTAACATGTATGCCAGTTTTTTATTTTGAGCATGATAGTATTTTTAGAGGTTGTGCTCTTGGTAAAAATACAAAGAAAGGTTACCCTCACAGTAATAGAAAAACTAATGGTATCTTAGATCTTATTCATTCTGATCTTTGTGGATCTATGATTTCTCCGTCCATGAATGGTTGTATTTATTATATCATTTTTATTGTTGATTGTTCTCATAAAACTTGGATTTATTTTTTGAAAACTAAAGATGAATCTTTCAGTAAATTTCAGAATTTTAAGAATCTTGTTGAGAATCAGACAGGTCGACATATCCATGTTTTCATAACAGAAAATGGAAAAGAGTTTGACTCCCACAAGTATGATTATCTTTGTTGGGATTCTGGGATTAAGAGGGAGCTAATTGTGCCTTATAATCCTTAGCATAATGGGGTAGTAGAAAGAAATAACACGACAATTTGTGAAGCAACCAGATCCATGATGTATGATCATAATCTTTCATTATCTCTTTGGGAAGAAGCTCCAAGCACTGTAGTCTATATTCAAAACACGTGTCCCCATAAATCCCTAGAAGAGAAAACTCTAGAAGAATTCTTCACCGGTAAGAAGCCTTTAGTTGACCATTTGAGAATTTTTGGTAGTCCTATTTACATTCATGTACCAAAAGAAAAGAGGACTAAGCTAGAGCCCTATGGAAATAAAGGCACTTTTGTGGGATACAATGAGACCTCAAAAGCATATCGAATCTATGTAATAGGGTAAAAGTTCATAGAGGAAAGTAGAGATGTAACCTTCCATGAGGAAGTCACCTTTCATCATTCCATAGAATTTCCATGTAATACAGAGGAGCAGGAAGCTCCATCTCCAAAACCTTCAAATTCACCACTTTTAGATGAGCAGAGGGAGGAGGCCAGAGATCCTTCAATGGATTCCATAAGGGATTCTATTGAGTTTCCCCTAGAGAAACCTCATGTCAAAAGCCTGCAATACCTAAAGGTACCTTCAGAGAAAGCAAAAAACCAGATAAATACTCAGGTCTAATAACTTAGTTGAATCTTGTGATTGATTCAGAACCTTCCACCTTTGATGAGGCTGCCAAACATAAAGTGTGGAAGGATGCCATGATAGAAGAGTACGAGTCAATATTGAAGAATGATGTATGGAAAGTGGTCCCAAGACCTCAAGGAAAATCAGTAGTAACCTCTAAATGGATTTACAAAATAAAGCATGTAGCAAATGGCAGTGTTGAAAAATTCAAAGATAGATTTGTGGCTCATGGATTCTCTTAGAAAGAAGGAATTGATTATGATGAGATATTTGATCCTGTTGCCAGGTATACCTCTATTAGAATCACCATCTCTCTTGCTTGATTTTTTGATTGGAAACTTCACCAAATGGATGTTAAGAGTACCTTTCTTAATGGTGAAGTTGAGCAATTGATTTATATTGAGCAACCTAAGGGTTTCATGATCCATGGGAAAGAATCCCATGTATACAAACTCAAGAAATACTTTTATGGATTGAAACAAGCTCCGAGATATTGTTATGGAAGAATTGACAGTTTTCTTCAGAGTCTTGGGTTCTCCAAGAGTATAACAGATCCCAATATTTATATAAATATTGTGAAGAACAATCATGTTATCTTTGTTTTATATGTGGATGATTTGTTCAATACTGGAGAGGAACATCTAATAGCTCATACTAAGAGGGAGTTATCAGTATAATTTGAAATGAAGGAACTGGGTCATATGCATTACTTTCTTGGATTAGAGGTGTGGAAGAAACCTGGTGAGATCTTTCTCTCACAAAGCAGGTATGCAGTTGATGTGCTTCACAAATTTGGGATGTTGGACTGCAAGTCCATGACCACACCTATGATTTCTAACCTGAAGAAGTTACATGATCAAGATATAGGCTCAGATCCAGAAGACCCTACCATATATCGTCAGATTATTGGATCCTTGATGTATCTAGTACATACCATATCGAACATTTGTTACGTATTAAATTCCCTCAGCCAGTTCATGTGTGAATCAAAATACATTCATATGGTTGTTGAAGCATATTCTCATATATGTCCAAGGGACTATAGCCTATGGGCTCAGATACACTTCTAGTGGAGGTGTAATGCTTCATGGCTATACATATTCAGATTAGATGGGAATTACAGTGGACCAGAAGAGCACTTATGGATATTGTTTCAATTTGGGTTTAGCTATGATCTTCTGGTCCAGCAGGAAGCAGGGCTCCATAGCCCAAAGCACTGTAGAGGCATAATACATTGTTGCAAGTGATGATAGTAGAGAATCAGTGTGGCTTAGAAAGCTACTCTCAGATTTGTTCAGTGATGAACTGGAACCCATAGTAATTCATTGTGATAGCCATATTTGTATAAATCTCTCTGAGAATCCTATGTTTCATGATAGATCGAAACACATTGAGATGAGATATCACTATGTTTGGGACATGGTGTAGAAGAACATTCTCAGTATTTAGTATATTTTGACAAAGGAAAAAACTGCATATATTTTGACCAAGCCTCTGTCATTGACAAAGTTTGTGTACTTTTAATACAAGCTTGGTGTTACTGAGAATGCCTCTCTTGCTGAGAGGGAGTGTTAAAATTAAGCAGTTGCAAGATCCATTCTCTGGGAGGATGGTGTTATCACCTAAACTAGTGATAACTAAGGATATCATGTCTTGAGACCCATAGGTCCTAGACATGGAGTGTCGAGAGCCAGATGACCTGAGTATGGCCCTGGAGGGCCCCTCTTTTCTTCAGTTCAACCCATCTATCAACAACAATATCCATCCCACCAGCCTAGTCTTGAAGTAGCAATAAGTCTTTCTCCATGAGGTAATGAGTCTGGGTATCATGGTATGTGTCACTCTGATTATTGAAGCACTTGAGTATGTTGCACTGAATTCTCCTTCATTTCATAACGTATGCTTGGAAATTATTCTCTTTAACTTGTTCATACTTGGAAGGGTGACATGATACCCTAGTAAGTTGATATCCCTTTAGGATGGGTTTCTACTGGGTTGGTATATGAAATTTCATCATCCATTCCCTCCATACTTACCACTTTCCACCCTTATTCCTTTCATTTTCCCCTACCTTTGTTTTGTTGAAATATTGTAACTGCAAAGAGTATTCTATTTATTATTGAGTCATTATTAATTAGATCAAATCCCTTTTGTGGATTAATCATATCGGTCATTGTAAATGACCAAATCCCCTTTTGTGGATTGGTCAAAACCTAACTATATTATGCTAATTAATAAGTCACCCCCCATGCCCAATTAAACTGGTTTTAACCACTATGAAGAGAAGTTGGCCCTACCCAGTGAAGAGACACATTTCGAGTGCCTACCAGCTAGTATAAATAAAGAAGGCCAACGCATCATTTGTTCACTCATTCATTCAATAATCAAGTGCGTGAGTTTGGAGAGTTGTAGTTGGGAGAAGCAGGTAGAGAGAGGCACATTTCTCAATGTTGGATATTCTCTAGTATTTTGGTTTATTGTCTTGGCATTGTATTGGCTATCTATATTAAGGAAGTTTTGTTGGGTTTTCTCCCCCATGAGGGTTTCCTGGGATAAATGTTGTGTATCTTGTGATTGTGTTTCTCTTAGTGATCCTACCTATGATATGGTTAACTAGTAAATTAAAAATAAACCTACTAATAGCTCAAAAATTAACATGGTATCAAAGCTAAGCTAAAGAGAGCACCTTTCACTAGATAAGCAAAAAAGTCATTATTGTCGTACAATAAAATTAGGGCTTTTGTTGGAGAGGAATTTTTTCCTAAAATCCATCTAGAAAAGTGTGCCCTACCTTAGTGAATCTTTTGGCATCTTGAGTGCACCTTTTTAGTGGACAGAGCCTTCGGAAATTCAAACCCTATTTTTGACTAGTACCAAAAAACCAGAAGTACCAGAAAACCAGAAAAACCAAGAAACTAGAACCAGTACTAGTCCAGATTTCCGCAGGTCAAGTTTCAAGGGGGAAAAGTTGAATTTTTTGGAATCTAAAAGCTCCAGAAACTCACCTCATCCCAGTGCATCTAGTCCCTTGATCAAAATTTCAAAATTTGAAGTTTGAAAAATTAGGGTTTCCTCATAAAACCTAAAGTTGCAGTTGTAGTTTCAGAATCAGTTGCAGTATCAATTGCAGTTGCAATATCAGTTGAAGTATCAATTGTAGTCACCCTTGAAGTTTTTAAGAGTTGGTAATTATTACCATTGCTACCATATGGTGCCACTACCTGCAAATACTATCAGAGGTATGTATTCATATATGTTTAAATTGTTAAGCTTTAAAGGGTATTTGCAGGAGAAGGGATCTTTTGCCATAGATCCAGAAGGATCTCAAATCCAACACATTCAAAGGAACAATGCAACCTAGGTTTAATTATTCTAATATTCATCTTTTTTTTATGACATTATTTTGATCTAGGTTGCATGTTGAATCTATGACCATCATACTAAACTTTGGTCAAAATTAAAGTCAAGGTATTAGATTGATTAAAGTTGATATCATAGAGTTTATTCTCTAAACCAACCTTCTGTCAAGATAACATATTTTCTTAGTACATAAGACAGGTTTAATAAATCACTTGTCATCTTGAGTGAAGGAGACATGAAAGAAAAGAAACACATTCATTCTTGAGGACAAGACTCCAGGTTCCAAGTTTGATTAATTAAGTTGATAATATTCAAGTTGCACATGACAAGTTGACAACTACCCCATTACAAGTAAACACTATAGTTGAGGTATCAAGTTTTGAAAAGTATTATACTTGGTAGAATTTGAGCATATTGAGATAAATGCTTAATGTAATCATTTACGAGATACAACTAACATCTCCTCTAGGATCAAATTCTTGTGTTGGTTCCAGGTTACCATGGAGGAATGTTTGATCACAACACTAGAAGAGTGTTGATCTCATTTTGTATTATATTTCTTACTTTTGATCTTTGTTTTAGGCAGGTCACAAGTGATAGCTCTAAAGGAGCTACTGTGACAATTATTCATGATATTTTTTTATTACTATTATCAAAAGAGTATTATTCTTTCCTGTTGTTTTGTTGACCTTGGTTCAGGTCAAAGGTGATAACCCTGAGGAAGCTATAGTGAAGGTTACATAAGGAAACAGATTAGATGAGACATGAAAAAGACTATGTACATGACCATATATATTCATGTACCAAATAAGATGAAAAAGACGATATTTTGAGATTCAGAGTATCTCATATGGAGATTGATTATAAGGGGCATAAGGCTCCAAAGATGACCGAACATTAGAACAAGAACTCACAATAGACTTGTTCAAAGGATAATGAAGCCACCTTGAAAAGAAGTAGAATTCACTTGAAGTCTGGCTCAAATTTTCATCTTTAGACTTGGTATTCAACACCATGTATACCCTGTTAGAGATGATGAAGTCCTTGTCGACTCGGAACAAATCAAGAGTAATCCAGATCTCATAAAGGATCATATGAAGAGACAACATCTAGGACTGAGAGACAGATGCCACGAGAAGACTAGATTGTAGCTTCAGAAACTTCTAGGAGATATGAAATCTCCTGGGAAGATTCTCTTGTTTTAGTGAAAGAGAAGGAAGCTGGTCAGAAAGACTAGGATATGGATTTTTCCGTGAGACTAGAAGAGAAGTGAGTATTGACTTCCAAGATTGATCTAAGAGATCAAGCATGTTGCAATGTACAAATCCTGATGTGTGTCTAGAGGATTCTCCCATCAAGAGGGAGAATACTATGGTGAGATGCATACTCCGGTAATTGAATAAATAGTTCCAATTGTTATCTCCTCAAATAAATCAATCGAGATTTTGCATCTTAGGTGATAGGAAGTCTTTTAAAAAGGTATTTTTAAATTTTTAAAGGTTCATTTCTCAAATATTTACCCATGTAATAAAGTTTAAATAAAAGTTCATTTAGTTTTTGTTTGATCTAATTCAAATCTCAGGTTTTGTTGGCTTAGGTGAACATATCGATTGTTCATTAGCCACCGAAAGCCTTAGCTTTCAGAAGCTTAAATAAAGGAATCCAGGGCCATTTTAGCCACCGAAATCATTGAAGCGGGGAAATACCCAGCACGTCCTATCACACGTTTCAACCGACGGGTTCAACGTTTCCATGATTGCACAAGCCGTCGAAAGCACTGGAGAAAGAACCATTCACGATCGGAAGATGATCCCTCTATGATATAAGAGAATCTTTCCAGATCGCTATATCATTAAGCCATGTGTTTATGTACTCTCCATTTATTTCAGTTATTCGCCATGATTGCTGCAAATCATCAACCGTTTCACCGCACTCCTTGCAATCAGTGCCACATTCAAAATCTCACCTCAGTTATCTCAATTTTATCACAGCCAAGCCGATTTTCGCTAAGTCTACATAGTGTAACTCTTCCCAAAATATGATCCTTCGATCACAGGTGTGTGAAAACGTCGTGGCAAATGAAGAAAGGAACGTCAACCATGAGGAAGGAGCTCAATGATATCAATTAACTAGAATACCACCCAGAGGTATGTCAAATGTTCAAGGATGCAGGGTGTTGCAATTTTTGCAAAAAATTACAGATTTTTCATCAGCAGGTGGTAGAGGCCTTCGCCCTCAATTTCGATGGAAAGAAAGCAATCATCGGTTGGGATGAATTCGAGATTGATGAAGCCCTCATAGCTGAAGTAATAGAGCTTCCCACGACTGGAGATAAATGGTTTAAAACCACTGTTATTAAGAATGTTGAATTCAAGACCTATTTAAAACCAGAACACAGGGGTTTGATATGGAAGAAAGATATTCCTGTATCTTTCCTTGAAGAGAAATGGAAACAGTTATTGAAAGCTATAATGGTTTATAGAACCTGTGAAGGGTGATACAACAAGGTGATGATTTACCATTTTAAACTTATAAAACATTTGAATAGTAGAAACCCACTCAATCTTCCCTATTTCCTCCATCGAAGCTTATCCAAGATGGATCATCAAGTCAAGGCCAAACCTAGTCAAGTTGCAGGTAGATTATATCACCATATTTTAATCAAACTGTTGGTTTGTGAGTTGTTTCAAAGAAAAGGTAAAGAGTGGAATTACTTCTTATTCTGGAATGATTTCCAAACTGAGTTTCAGCCAAAGGGAAAAAAGAGTCCTCATTCCAAGAAATCCTCCACTCCCGGAAGTGGAAAGAGGAGGAGGAGAGCTATCTCTCCAACCCCAGTCAATCAAGCCTCTCCTTCCTCTAAGCTAGGAAAAACTAAGAAGAAATTGAATTTCAACAGTGAAGAAGAAGAGGCCAAAGAATCCCTAGTGAACAAAAACATTCTTAATCTTCCTTACACAGACTTAGAGAATGAAGAGCAACAGTTTGAAACAGGGCATGAAGATTTAGTTACCATAGGGCGTGACAAATCTATTTTTGTGGATATATACACAACAAGTTATGAGAATCTTCCATCACCTACACCCCGAGAAGAACAAGAACCACAAATTGTAGATGCCTCATCTAGCAAATGAGTGAAGAAGAATAAATCAAAAGAAATCAAGAAACTTAAGAAGAAGCTAGCCGAGAAAGAAGTGCTAAAAAGGGTAATAAAAACCATGTATGAAACTCTATCAAAAAACTTTGCAGAAAGCAACTCAGCTTTGGAAAGATTATCCCATGAAATCATAAAGGAGAAGAAAAATAAAAACAAGATCGTAAAGGACTACAACAGCTTATGGAGAGTAGCTCAGGGTTTGAAGAAAAAGGTCAGGGCTTTGAGGAAGAAAACAATGTCTTCAAAACACTAGGCTCATGCTTCTCTTGAGACCCTTGCAGAGGTGGCAGTTCAGTGAAATGAACCAAAGGTAGCCAGTAACCCTACTAATTTCGAGCAAGATACAGAAGCCTAAAAAGATGCATCCTGAGGCATTTTTGAGCTAAGACTAGGGTATCTTTAAAATTTTGATAATCTCAGGTTTTGGTGACTTAGGCAAACATATCGATTGTTCATTAGCCACCGAAAGTAGAACTTTTGGTAGCTAATCGGCCTGAATTCTATCAACTCTAGCTATCGAAAGCACTGATAAGGCAGAAAGATAATGTTTTTGCACAGGTACAAGTTTTTCTTGTTCAAAATCCTCGAAAATGGCTCCAATCGATGGAAGATAATTAATGACATCTTTATCAAGAATTTGTTTTGGTTTTGGAGATGCTTTAAAAGACAGAAAAGGTAAACAACGGTCAGCTATTTTCAAGGATATAAGATTGTTTGAGTGTCAAAAGATGTCAATTTTGACTCCTCCCATATCACATGAGATCCACCAGCCTCGAAAGGCTCACTACACCTGCCAAGAATCTGAAGAGCATAAAGATCAGTCGAGAAGTTGAATTGATCTAGTCTACTTGGGCCAGTTACTGATTTTCTATTTTTGTCAAAATTTGATCCAATAATCTAGGATCTCGAAACTGTTTGTAAAAGGCTACAAAGACAAGAACATATGATGAACAAAGGGTTCGATTTTGAGTTCTATAATGCACTGTTATTGTAAAGAGACACTTTCTTTAATATATTAAGCCTACAATCTTCTTTCATTTGTTATTTTCGGACTCTCCTTCATCTTTGTCTATGCATATGAGTTGAAATCATTATTTTGTATATGTTTAATGGTCCCATGGTAAATTTCATCTTACTTTTGACTGTTAAGCAAGAATCATAAGCATCTTTGGCTAGTTTGTTGACCCATCATATATATTGCCTATGTGTGTTCTGGTTAACTGATTAGTTTTCTTATCCATTTGATTTAAAAACCTATTTGATAATATCTCTTGAAGGCCATGTATTGCATGAAGATAGCTAGACTATCTTGAAGATACAAACTAGTGATTAGGATATTCATCTTGATCCAAACCCACACCCTGTTAGAAAAACAGGACCGTGGAGCAATAAAATAAAACAAATGCGAAAACAAAGCACAAAAGATACAAAATACAATAGAGACATAGATTTATGTGGTTCACCCAGTGTGGGCTACATCCACCAAAGAAATTTCCAGGTCCTTCCTTTATTATTATCCAGTAAATGAAGGGATACAACCTACAACAAAAGTCGTTGTAACTTCCTCTTATTTTTCTCACAGTCTCGTCTCTCTCAAAATACAATACTCGCCATCATACATAGACACAATACATTTCACTCATAAAAGAGGGTTGCCTTCTAGAGAAAAAAACCCTAACATAATCTCTATCATTAGATCTGCGACCTTATAATGAATGGTCTAGATTTACAATGAAATTACAATATACATTTACGATACCCCCCCTCTGCACTCCCCCATGTGGAAGAGTGTACATACTTCTGGGGTGTAAATACTTCATAGGGTATAAACACGGCTGAAAGTAAAATACCTCTAAATCAGGAAGATAATCAGGCTCCACAACCAACACACCCATTATTGAGAAAATAGTTACCAAAAAGATTAAGTTACCAGGCATCTCTGATATACAGCCTAGGAGAGTTTCCTAGAGTGCTAACACTAGTATTCATTAAGACAACCAGAACAACCATGATTCATATATAGTATGAGATGCAAGGGGAGAAATCCCCATATTTAAAATTGAGTGGCAGTTGGTGCACTACATTAGTTGGGTTATGGAGACATGACTACAATAAAAGATAGACTTACCTCCATGAAAGAAGAATAACTACCTTCGGTATTAGTTATTGAGCCACTCTTAGTTTCAGATGAAGTTGTTGTCGTGATAGAATAGAGGAGTTATTCACAAATTTCAGCAGCCACAATGAGAATGAAGCAATCATTCTCGACTTCAAAGAAGCTGCAGGTGCAGAGTCCCAATTCTAGAAGGAACAGTTGCAGAAGAGGAGATGACATACTCTCAAGCAGTGAGACAGATAGTGATTTGCATAAAGCACATAGAGCTAGCACATGATTGCACAGATTGAGTTGCAGCTGAGCAAGCATACCAGGTTGGTACAAAGTGATGTGAAAAATTGATTTGAAGTTGAAGATAGAAAGACTCATGTTTGCAAGATGAAGCAATCTCCTAAATCTTGGTATGGAAGAATTGACACTTCCCTTACGCACTTGGGCTTTACCAAGAGTAAAGTTGATTATAACCTTTACCTCAATGTTATGAATGATGAGTCGGTGATGTTGTTACTATATATAGATGATGTATTCTTGACAAGATGAAGAAAATATCATCACATATTGTAGAAAAAACTCGCTACATAATTTGAGATGAAAGACCTAGGCCCGATGCATTATTACTTAGGTCTTGAAGTTTGGCAAAGCCTAGAGAATATATTCCTTAACCAAGGGAAGTATGTAGTTGAAATATTGAAGAGGTTTGATATGTTGGAATATAAATCCATGAACACACCCATGGAAACGAAGTTGAACCTCCTGATAGATACCTCGTCAGAATTGGTCGATGCTACTTTGCACAGACAGATTATTGGTTCGTTGATGTATCTGACAAATAACAGACCGGATATATGTTTTGTTGTGAACACCTTTTGTGTCAATATCTGGTAGAGCCCAGACGTGTTCACCTTGTAGCTGCAAAACATGTGATGAGATACCTTAAGGGTACATTGGATTTTGGTCTATGTTATACTAGAGATCATGACTTCAGATTGTATGGATATATTGATTCAGATTGAGATGGAAGTATTTCTGATAGAAATAGCACTTCAGGATGTTGTTTCAGTCTGGGGTCAACCATGAATTCATGGTAGAGTAGGGAGCAATCTATCATTTCTCCCAGCACGATAGAAGCAGAATACATTGTTGCATGTTCCGCCAGTTGTGAAGCCATATGGCTTCGTATGTTGTTGACAGATCTATTTGATCTATAGATGGAATCCAATGTGATCCTATGTGATAACTAGAGTTTTATAAAGATGATGTGTTCCATTATGATTCCAAGCACATAGAGATCCAGTATCACTTCATTCATGATATGATGCAAAGGGGATGTTTAAATCTCCAATATGTTGGCACATATGAGAAGGTTGTAGACCAAGCCTTTGTCTTGTGTAAAATTTAAATACTTTCAAGACAAGTTTGGTATAGTCCGAAAGGACCTCCCTAGAAAGGGGGAGTAGTGTTTTTGATACTATGGTATCCTGACCAATAGTGGGTAGCTCAATTAGGATTTTATATCCTAGGGGACTGATCATCCTTGGAAAGATCCTTTGGATCTGTGAGAGTACCACAAAATGTTGTTGCACCTACCTCATTCTGTTGCACATGATGTTGATGACATTGTGCCAGCCTTTTATTGAAGATTTACAGCTTCGTGTTGATGTTGATGTGATTCCAACCTTGTGCTGAATATTTCCAGCCTCGTGTTGATGTTGATGTGATGTCAGCCTTGTGCTGAATATTTCTAGCTTCGTGCTGATGTTGATGTGATTCCATCCTTGTATTGAATATTTCCATCTTTGTGTCGATGTTGATGTGATGCCAGCCTTGTGCCGAAGACTTCCAGCTTCGTGCTAATGTTGATGTGATGCCATCCTTGTGCTGAAGATTTCCAACTTCGTGTTGATGTTGATGTGATTCCAGCTTCATTCTAATCTTGATGTGATGCCAACTTAGTGCTAAAGATTTCTAGCTTATTATTGATGTTGATGATGCTCCAACCTTCGTGATGTGATGTTGTTCTTGTTGATGTTGTATCAACCTTGTGTTGTTATTGATGATGATGATGTATTAGTTTTATATTAATCTTTGTTGATGCAGATGATGATGATTCCATTCCATCTCCTTGTTGTGGATGATGATATTTATGATGAGAAAAACTTTTGATGATTTATAGATATGACAGTCATTGTTCCAGATGTTGTTGATGTTTCTTCCCTCTCTCTCCTGATGATGTTGTCGAATACCCTTCTTGTTAAGGGATAGTGTTGAAATATTATAACTGCAAAGAGTATTCTATTTATTATTGATTCATTATTAATTAGATCAATCCCCTTTTGTGGAGTAATCATGTTGGGCATTGTAAATGACCAAATCCCCTTTTGTGGATTGGTCAAACCCTAATTATATTATGATAATTAAGAATTTTCCCCCCAGGCCCAATTAAATTGGTTTTAACCACTAAGAAGAGAAGTCGGCCCTGCCCAGTGAAGAGACACCTTTCCAGCGCCTGCCAGCTAGTATAAATAAAGAAGGCTAGTGCCTAATTTGTTCACTCACTCATTCACTCATCAAGTGCGCAAGTTTGGAGAGCTGCAGTTGGGAGAAGAAGGAAGAGAGAGGTGCATTGCTCAGTGTTGAATATTCTCTAGTAGTCTGGTTTATTTTTTTGGCATTGTATTGGCTATCTATATTAAGGAAGTTTTGTTGGGTTTTCTCCCCCATGAGGGTTTCTCAGGAAAAATGTTGTGTATATTGTGATTGTGTTTCTCTTAGTGATCCTACCTATGCCATGATTATCTATTAAATTGAAAAGAAACCTAATAATATCTCAAAAATTAACATGTTCGGGCATTGGGTGTGCCACACTAGGAAGGGTTGTACCTTACCTTATGGGAAGAAGGGGCTAAAGGCCTAGGGGGTACATGTAGCTAGAAAAAGTTAAGATCCAAAGAAGAAACCTTTGATATGTTTCACCTAGGGATTCTCGAGAAAGCAGTAAAAGGATTCTCAGTAAGAAAAGGGAACCCATAAGGTAATAATGCTCAAGGTATTAGTTGGTGGATGGGAGGTCTCATCACAAGCCAACCTATTATGACCATGGAAATGTAGCGGTATGAGACTACCATCTATCTGGTCACCAAACCAGGGTAGTGGCTCTTGGTGGCATAGCCAAGAGAAAGAGGGTCTCATCATGGGCCAACCTTCTCATCTCTGTGAAATGATTGTGGATAACATTGTCACCTCTAGTCACCAAGACAGGATAGTGTCCCTCAGTTTTTCCCTTGAAGCATAAAATAAAAGATAAAAAGAAATAAAACTAAGAATAAAAGGCATTGAATGGGCTAGGAAAGAATGAAATCTATGACAAGGTCCAGCTCGCCCTCTACAAAGGGACCCACATGTAAGATCTACATTTCCCTGTTATCATTGCACCCCATGCTGAAACACTTCCTCCATGCCACCTCACACACACTTACATGACCTAGATTGGTTCTCACCTAGGAAACACCCCAAACTTAAGGAGGATTAGCCCAATAGAACACCCTGATGCCGCCTCCAAATCTGACTTGTTAAACTGCATAACATCTTTGAGCATTTGTCTGGGTAAAGGGGGGTTTGATGCACATGTTTGGGTAATTTGATTATTATATGTGATTGACATTTCTATGATCCCTGTGACTTATGGACTTCTGGAGGGCGTACTTGTTGTTGTTGTAGTACTTTTCCTTCTGGAAAGGTACATATGGAGAATCATTAGCTCAGACCTCCATGGGGGTGAAATCCTACATATGGATGTTGTGATCCCACCCAGGGGCAGAGATACATCAGAGACTTGCACCAGGAAGATAGAAGGATGTTTCACTTGTTGGGGTCCTATAATTATAGGCAACTCGATTCTTCGACTGTGGATTTGACATTTCCCCTGTGATGAAGAATTTTGGCTCAGTTGACCCCCCTTTTTCCCCTCCATCCATTTCTCCCAATCCTCCATCATCCTGTTGCATCCTTCATCCTCCGCTGTGCCTTCACTCCCTTGTCTTTTCGACCCATTGAGTACGCCTCACCCGCCTTCCATCCATGAATAAATGAACTTAGGATAATGAACGAATAATGTTAAAGGGTTAATGACATTCTCTAATATTTGTTAGCCTAACAAAGTTGTTTTGATAGGATAATTTAAAATAAAATAATTGTTAGACTAACTATTAATTAATTAATGATTAATTAATTAATTAATTAATTAATAATTAGTTAGTTTAATAAGTAGGTTAGTTTTTAGATTAAATAAAACAATTAAAAAATATAAAAYATATATAAAAAAMAAATATATAAAATATAAAACATATATAAAAAACAAAATATAAAATATAAAACATATTAAATATAAAAACAAATTATATAAAAAACAAAGCATAAAATATAATAAAAAACAAACAAAAAATAAACAAAAAAGAAAATACATTAAAACAAAAACGTAAACAAAACATAAAGAAAACAATAAATAAAATATAATATAACAAAAACTAAAAAATAAAAATATCTACCCTAAGTCTACCCACACCTTGCCTCCACGCATCTTAAAAAACTTTACATGCACATCATATTCACATTAAACAAAATCAACCGCCGTAAAAAATTCCAGACCCCCCCTCACTATCCGGAGTTTAACGAGAGGGGGGGGGTCCGGAATGGTAGTTTACAAAAACCACCCACCAGAAAGGTGTCACCTTCCCATTCTAGAAGACCCCCCCCCCCAAAAAAAAAAACCTCTTACCACCTCAAGGGGGGTCCGGAATACCACTTTCCCGAAAATAAAACCGCTTTTCCCTTTTTCGCCATTTTTGCCTATTTCACTATGTCTTCTTTCAAAACAGATTTTGGGCAAATGAAGATGGATTTTAAAAATACGAGAGAGGTTTTTTCTCATCATAGGCTGAATAACAAAAACCTCTCTTATTTTTTGCAACGGCGCTACGAGAAGGGAGACTCAAAGCCATCTTCGAGGCCATTTTTTCCAGATTTTCACTTTTCCGTTACAGTCCTGATTTTGCGGGAGCTGTTACGGCCAGCTGGAGGCAAATTTGGGAAAACCGAAGGAGTTTTTGTCCAACACATGCCCATATAAAATAATGTCCTTCATTTTTTTCCCAGGTGTCATCATTGAAGAGAAACAAATGTCTGTTCGGACCCCTTTTTCGCAAAAAACCAGTCCGTCTTTCATGGTGGACAGTTCCAGATTTGGTGGGATTTGTGCCTATTTTTGGACGAGGCGGTTAAAACCGACTCTAAAAACTTGTTGGGGGATATCCCCTATTTATTCAGAGATGATTTTTAATGTAAAGGTGGATCAGTCAGGGAACCAGGATTGAGTTTTTGTAAAGCAACTCACTGAGCTTTCTGTATTTTCATCATTTCAATAATACAATCTCAGCAGCTACAGGATTCATGTGTCATTTTTGGTGGTGATGTTTTCCTCATTCACTGTAATTTGTTTATGTTGTATTTCTTAAGTTATTCATACTTTGAATTATGCAAAGAAGTTCGAAGAATAGAATTTGTTGAGACATACACTCTGTTTCTGGCTTTGACATAATTATCGATGTTTTCTCCTCAAAGGTTAATTTCAGGATTCTTGACTGCCCTGTCATTGCCTGGTCCTCTCATATTACTCCTCTAAATCCAAAATCAAATTCAAAGAATCCACCAAGAGTGCCTACCTTGCCTTGTAGCGCTCTCTGTAGAACTTGTTTTTGATTGAGCTTCAGATTGTGACTCCATTGCCCATGGTTCCTTTTTCTCTACTCTTACCAATTAAAAAATCCAAACTCTGAACCCATTAAGAAACAAATTTATATCAGATATAGACATCCCTCTCTGAGTCTTGGAGGGCTAGATCCAAGACTCGAAGCGGTTTTCATGTTTCCTCTGTGACTGCCATCATAGCCTTGGACAAATTACAGAGTGCTAACAACACTTAGAGACACTCTGACAGACATAGAACTAGGGGGATATTTCTCTTCCACCTGGACATTGACCCTTGAGAGCCCATGATGTCATCATTATGACCCTGGATGTCATCCAAAGCTAGGGTTTTCATTTATGAGGGAAGTTGTGTGCTTGTTGGCTTGTGTGGAATCATCCAGGGCCTTTGGATGCCAAATGTTCTACATATGAGGCCCAACGTTCCACCCTAAGGGGCTCAACGTCACCCTCGAAGGGCATGGCATCACCCTTGGAGATGATTTCAGGGGTTAATTACTTTTATTTATGTAAAAACTGGATTTTTGATGTAATTTGGCAAGGTTGGCCTTTTTATGACCTAAAATTAATTAAGGGTCATTGATATTGTATTAATAGAGAGAAAGTACTCTCATTTTTCATGATCACTCATCACACATTAAGTTTGATATGAAATTTGCACCCTCTTTAAGGGTGATTAGCTGAAAACTTGCACTATTTTGAGGCTACTTGGCTTTTTAAGGAGTGGTGCACTAGCTTTTTCTTGGATCATTTTGGCTTGGTGAACTTATCAAAGGATTTATCTTGGAAAATTGTGGCTTGATGCATGATTATTATTGTTATAAGTAAGTATTTAATTTTTCTATTAGTCATCTTTTATGGTTTCCAGTCTATTTTTCTTGCTTGTATATGTAAGATTATGAAATTGCATGTTGAAACCCTAAGTGTGGAGAACTAATTCATTTACTTCTTCATTCTTTGTTTGTCAAGCTTCCTTTCCTTGTCTTACCTATAGAAACCTAAACCTAGATTTCTAAAGGTGTTGACCTAGACTCTCCTAGGAACCTAACCCTAACTTCCTAAGGCGACGTCACACTGCATAGACCAAGGAAGAGGGATGCGATAGGGACTAGCAAGGCTACTCTCTAGTACTTCTCCTCCACTGGGTCTGAGGATAGGGGAACTAAGGTCATTACTCCTCCCTACCTCCAAGATCTTACCCTTGGCATCTTTAGCTCAAGGAGGCAAGAACCCTGAGGTCCTATATTGCGCTACACTCATAGAGGCTTCTTGCTCGAAAGAAAAGTTGTTCAAGGACTAAAGAATTACTTATCCACATTCTTTCTCCTAACCTTGACCCTAGATCCATTGCCATTTCCTCCTCATAAAAGCTAAACACCATCTTTAGACTCCCTTTTACCCAACACAAGGCACTAGTCAAAACCCTAGGTCTCAAACCCTAAGGGATAAAACTTTCAAACAACCTCTTAAAACTATTCAAACGATCTCTTCTACTAACCAATTTTGTTGCAAGGATTAACTCCTTTGGGACTTGACTTTGTGATCTACTAGCCTTTCCTTGTTGCATGACCAAACTCCTTGTGGACTTTTTGTCATTTTCAATTCTAACCCTAACCTATAACCATTTGGACTTAGACTCTTCATTAGAATTTGAGATATTGGTTATGCATTGTATTTACTCTTCTTTCTAGCACTTGACAAATCATTATCAACTTCATAGATTGTTCTTTCCGTCAAATATTTGTTGGGATTATTGTAGATGATAGCCCTTTATTACTTCATTAATTACTTTGAGGCATACTTGTTATCATATAGTGCTATTATATTTGTAATTTCCATCAATTGTTTAAGAATAACATCATTTATTATCGCACTCATTGGGATATCTAATTTATTCAATCTTGATTGAATAAACATTATCATTTGAATACTTACTTGTGCCTTCTCCTCTAGTAAACAACTCTTTGCAAGTCACCAACTCTTTTAGGATTCATCCTCGAAGACTTAAACTCAAAGGTGACCAGTGAGAGGAGAAGAATATTCATTTGACCTAAGTTATTTACCCCCCTTTAGTCACTGGGGACGTCTCCCCTGGGGTGTCCTCGTGCTTTCCCCTAAAACAAAAGGGATCTCATGTTGTGGTGACAATGGTAGGTTATTCCTAGTTACGTCAATTTGATCCACTTGCCTTGGGATTTGATTAAATTAAAATTTTTGTGATAACAGATGGAAAAGACCCTAGCTGAGATCTAGGACCCCCAGTACACTCCTGGGGTTCTTAGTCTGGGACCATGCAGTTAGAGCCATGGAAAAAGTGCAAGATACCAGATATATAAAATATGCAGAAAAAAAATGAAATGCTAGAAATAACAGAATAACAGTAAAATATCCAGCATAATCTTCACAATACACATAAATGATATACAAAATAGCAACAAAAAAACACTTTGATTCAGATAGCAATGTTCACAGGCCTCTTCGAGGGGGCAACCTCCAGTCGAGCAGCACTCTGTTACAATAATCTCCAAGCTAGGGTTTTCATACCCTCGACCCTTA
>JZKD02S1218890.1:0-11285 GCA_000966675.3 Picea glauca | reverse complement strand
ACATAAATTTTTTGATATGATCTTCGGCTATCTGTTTTGAATCGGGATCAAACTTGGGAAGCCATTTCTCCGGGTGCTTAGGTAAAGGGTGCTGAGCTCCAGGTACAACTACAACGTCCTGGTCCAACCAGGGTCTAGTAGGGTTGTTCTGATTTTCCATTGGGGTAGTGGGTGTGTAAGGCTGAGAAGGTGGATTGCCTTCGTCAGAAGAGGAATCTCCTCCAGAAGAGGAAGGAGATGAGGGAGGTGGTGAAGGAGGTATCCCAGATCCTCCTGTAGCAGGATTTGTGTTCGGATCTATAGGATTCACAGTGAGATTAATGTCACCTAATTGTTCTCTGATGTCAGAGAAATCCAAAGGTTGAACCCATGGACGGTTTGGTCGCCTTAAACTAGCTAAGGAACTATGTGTTTTGATAAGAGATTGACGAATGATCTCTTGGATATCACCACCTGTAGGATTAGGGGTTGTTGGCTCAACTGTGATCTGCGGATATTTGGTTGAAGTAGTTGTTGTTTGAGGGGGAATATTATCTTGTGAATGGATTCTAGTCACTATAGGTGAGTGATTGGGAGGAGGAGTCTTGCGACCACCTCATGCCATTAATTTAGTTCAACCCTTCAAAGAGTGAATTCTCGACTATAGAATAGGGACATCCAAATAATATCTCTCTAACCACGAGCTGCATTGATCACAGGGTGGCACTGTAGGTTTTGACAAAGCAGGAGAGGGTTTGGATAGATGACTGGGGTCTTCACAAGGCAACTCAATGCCTGGGTAGTTAGGGTCGTTTTGTAGGCAAGGGGGTAAGTTTGACACAAAGTCATACGAGGGTTTGGCACACAAACCTTGTGAATAGGGATATTCATCATCCAAGAAGCGTTCCACTTCCAAATCTGAGTCCTCACTCAACACGATAGGGCTCGGATCGACAGGAGGTTTTGGCTTATTTCTTGCCATACGCGAAATTAAACGTCCATTCCTTTTCCCTTTAGCGTTTGCGGTGGGTTTCACCTTGTGCTTTTTGCCCGTAGGCTTAACAGTCTCAACACCCTTAGTCACAGAGTGGGGTAGGTCGGTAGGAAGGTCGGCCAAGGGTTTAGGTAGCAGGATGTTGTAGGGAACTGAGGGAACAGACTTAACCTCGCTCACCATTGGTTTGTCAATCTGTGGAGGGTTCGAATCCTCAAAATTATTCCGAGCAATGAAATTGCTCCAGCAATCTCCGTGTAAACCCAAATGATAGACAATAATAAGCTTAACCAGACCATAGTGAAAGAGGCTACTATCCGCCTGGTTCCTTTTATACTTCTATGACATTTTAAATAGGCTTCTATGCAAATAATAGGGCATGTTGAGCTGATAACCCATGAAAACCATAAGTAAATGAAGGTGGTGTAAGAAAACAAACCCATGCCAACCCTCGTAGGTGATAAACTATTTGATTATCATCAATAAATCATGCCAACGCTGTTTAAGCATGGTCACGGGCAAACCTTTATCGCAGGAGATAAATTTACGCGACTGGAAGAGAAGTGTCCAAGGGACCTCCTCTACTTTCCAATTCTTGGACCATCATTGTCCAGTGACAGGCAAACCTGTAGTAAGACTGATATACTTTTCATCAATTTCCAATTGAATATCCTCGACCTTGGCTCGACAACCATCAAAGGTCAAAGAAAATTGTCGGGCTACGCAGAGGTTAAAACCCTCAAATTTTTGTATAAATGGCAGCCACCCATTGTCCTCGAGGTCACTGCGGGCACTTTCAAATGTCAACAGAGCCTGACTGCCATTGGGTTCAGCTCGGACGACAGGGGCCATGGTGCGAGCACATGGTAAGGGTTTGGGTCGAATACACTAACGCACAGGAGCAGAAACATTCATTCATAAGAGCAATGGATGATCAAAGGGGAAGCATTAATGTGCACATGCGAGGGTGGTGGAGTTACTCACCGCCATGCATGACAGTAATGGAAAAGTACAATCGGCAAAATGCACATCTGTTCCAACAATTATAGCATAGTTCAAACCATATCATTTTCCAACCAAAGAATCAAACGGTAAGTGATAAGCCAACGTGCCATTGTATAGTTTTTCAAACCATTGACATTCAATATGAAACCCATCACCGAGTGTTACCAATGCGCCAATGTATAAATGTTTAACCAATGTTTTAAAATCATCGTGCCATTTAATACTCATAAAATTTTCAAGAAAAAGGCCATAAAATGAATATCATAAGGATCACATCATATATAAAAACAATAATAAATCATAACCCTTATGCAATTCAATGAATCAATGAAGTATAAACTCATATGCTCAAAGCCTCATAAACTTACTAAAATCAAGTTATGCAACCAAAGGGAGAATGTCCAAATGGGCATAGTTCGAAAATCCTCTCAGCCACATAGTGATAAACCAAAAGTAAGTGCCATAGAAAATATCGATAAAAAGATGATGACAATTCAGATGATGATCGAAAAATGACCTCAAAAGGAGAAGTTTTCATACTTACAGTCGTGAAAACTTAACGAAGACAATTTTGCAAGTGTCGCAAGAAATGAAAATATTGTCTATTTGAAAAATACGACGACAATTTGAAGTTTAGAAGACATAGGTGTAGGCAGCTTATAGGACAATAGAAAAAATTGAAATGGATTCCAACACCTGGGGAACCCTCATGGGGGAGAAAACCCAGCAAAAACTTCCTTAATATAGATATCCAATACAATGCCAAGAGAATAAACCAAACAAGATAGAAAGTCCTCTCCCAAGTAGTGTGCCTCTCTCTCTCTCTTCTTCTCCAATTGCAGCTCCAAACTTGCGCTCTGATCATCAAGTGAGTGAGTGTACAAATGAGGTGTTGGCCTCTCTTATTTATACAATCTTGCAGGTGCTAAACTGAGTTGTCTTTTCACTGGCAGGGCCGACTTCTCATTCTGTGTGGTTATAACCACTTTAATATATTCTGGGGGATGACTTCTCATTGTGGGTGGTTATAACCACTTTAATATATTCTGGGGGATGACTTCTCATTTAGCATGTTACAATTAGGGTTTGACCAATCCGCAAAAGGGGATTTGTTCATTTACAATGCCTGACATGATCAATCCATAAAAGGGGATTGATATAATGAATAATACATCAATAATAAAATAGAATACTCTTTGCAGTTACAATATTTCAACACTCCCCCTTAACAAGAAGGGTATTCTACAACAACATCAAGCGAGAGAGAGGGAAACATCATCAACAACTATTGAAAAGTCAACAAGAAATGTGTGTCTAATTTATTTTTCCCTTAAATAAATTGGACAATAAATATTAATTTATTATTTCATAATTACTTGAAAATAGTTAACTAAAATGGAAAATCAGTTAGCTATAGGAAATTTGAGTTCAAAGGTTGACTGGTGGGACATGGAAGTCAAATTAGTTGTAACTAAGTGACTTGAAGTTGTAACAGATTTATAAGTGTATTTATGTGATTTGTGAATTAGTTTAACTCAGTTAAGTGAGTTAAGCTCAGTTGTACTAGTTGTAACTGAACTTACACTAGTGAGAGTTCAATGAATTAATTATTAATTAATTCAAAATCGGTGATCTCACATGCAGCTGAAGATTTACCACTGTTAACTACATGCATGTCAGATCCAGTGGAGACCCAGTTGAGATAACAAGTGAAAGGGACAGTTTGACTATCAATTATGACATTAGTGAGTGCACTCATGCAACCACACACATGATGGATGTGCCCATGAGTAATGCGCATCCTAGGAAAGAGGAATTCATTCATTGCAAGGATTTCCATTAGCAGGGATTGTGTAGAGGAGACAGGTTGTCTAGAAGCAGTAAATTGGCACATGATTTTGTCAATTTTTGTATGACAATGTGAGACGATTGTATTGTACTGAGAGCTCTTGGATTAGAGTTTTGTATGAGATTGTTTCATGATTCATGATATACATAATATATGATAATGGGGTTTTTAGCTTTATGCTTTTCCGGTAAAACATCTATGTTATGTGTGATTGATCTTTCTTCTTGATATTGCAATTGGCGATCATGTTTTAAATTCCGCAAGAATATTTGTAGAAGTGATTATGTATTTAACAGTGGCATATAATTGTTAGATCAGGAGAATCCAGGAAATACATAAGTTGTATTGAAATTTCTACAAAAACATCTTGGAACACTGACTGGCATATCTATAAATCATCGGAAGTTTTTTCTCATCATCAATATCATCATTCACAGCAGGAAGATGGAAAGGCATCATCATCCTCATTAGCATGATCCTGAGGTAACATCATCACCATATTCAGGGTAAGGCTAAAGTAACATCATCATCTTTAGCATGAAAGATGAAATAACTTCATCACCATCATAATCATTTTCATAAAGGAGATGAAGTGGCATTATCATCATCATATTTATCAAGAAGCTAAAGTGGTATCATCATCATCATATTCAACAATAATTTGAAGTGGAATTATCATCATCTTCAGCAAGAAGCTGAAGTGGCATCATCATCAACTTCAGCAAGAAGCTGAAGTGGCATCATCATCAAATTCAACAAGAAGATGAAGTGGCATCATCATAATCAACTGCATCAACATGGATTAGTATAACACTAGCACATCATCATCATAAAATAACAACATAAGGCCGATACAACATCAAAAACAACAATATCATAGCACAAAGGTTGGAGCATCATCAAAAACAACAACATCACATCATGAAGGCTGGAGCATCAGGACTAGGCTGAGAGTCTTCAACACGAGGCTGGAATCACAACACAAAGCTGGCTACACAATATCATCAACACGAAGCTGGATCACAACACGAGGCTGACACATCATCAAAGCACAAGGCTAACACATCATCACATCATGAGGCTGGCATGTCATCAACACGAGGCTGGCATAAAAACACTTAAGATGGAACATCATCACAACACAATGTTGGCACATCATCATAGCACAAGACTGGCACATCATCACAACACAAGGATGACATATCATCAACATGAAGCTAGAATCACAACACTAGGCTGGCACATCATCAAAGCAATTAAGCTGGCATCACAACACTAGGATGGCACATCATCACAACAATTAAGCTGGCATCATAGCACTAGGATGGCACATCATCACAACAATTAAGCTGGCATCATAGCACTAGGCTGGCACATCATCACAACAATTAATATGGAATATCATCAACATGAAGCTAGCATCACAGCACTAGGTTGGCACATCATCACAACAATTAAGCTGGCATCACAACACTAGGCTGGCACATCATCACAACAATTAAGCTGGCATCACAGTACTAGGTTGGCACATCAACTCTACTCCCCGTTTCGAGGGAGGTCCTTTCGGACTATACCAAGCTTATCTCGAAAGTGCTCAAAATTTACATGAGATAGAGGCTTGGTCAACACATCAACAACCTATTCATCCATGCTAACATACTGGAGTTTTATGGCTCCTCTCTGCCACATATCATGAATGAAGAGATATCAAATCTTTATGTGCTTCAACTCATTATGGAACACAAGGTTCTCCATCATCTTTATACAACTCTAGTTATCACATAGGATCATGGTGGCTTCCATCTCTAGATCAAATAGATCTGTCAACAACATTCGAAGCCATATGGATTCACAACTGGAAAAATATGTAACAATGTATTCCGCTTCTGTCGTTCTTGAAGCAATTTTGAATTGCTCCCTACTTTTCCATGAAGTCATGACTGACTCCAGACTGAAACAACATCCTAAAGTGCTCTTTTTATCAGAAGCACTTCCAACTCAATATGAATTAGTGTAACCACTCAGTTTGAATTCATGATCTCTAGTATAATAGAGACCAAAATCCAACGTACTCTTAAGGCATCTCATCACATGTTTTTCGGAAACAAGGTGAACACATCTGGGATCTACCAGATACTGACTCAAGGAAAAACATATATTTGTCCTGGTAATTGTCATATACATCACTAAACCAATAATTTGTTTATATAGAGTAGCATCAACTAACTCTAACGAGGTATCTACCAGGATATTCAACTTCTTTTCCATGGGTGTGTACATGGATTTGCATTTCAACATGTCAACCCTTTTCAACTTTAACTACATACTTCCCTTGGTTAAGGAAGATCTTCTTTGTGCTTTTCCAAACTTCAAGACCTAAGAGATAATGCATTTAGGTCTTCCATCAAACTCTATGGCGAGCTTCTTCTGCAATCTGTGATGAAATTTTCTTCATCTTGTTAAGGATAAATCATCTACATATAGTAGTAACATCACTGGCTCATCATTCATAACCTTGAGATAAAGGTTAGAATCAACTTTACTCTTGGTAAATCCCAAGCTCTTCAGGAAACTGTAAATTTTTCCATATCAAGCTCTAGGAGCTTGCTTCAATATGTACAGATCCTTCTTCAACTGGCATACATGATTCTTTCTATATTCAATCTTCAAATCAATTTTTATCATTACATTGTACCAATCTGGCACACTTGCTCAACTGCAACTCAATTTTCACAATCATGTGCTAGATCTATGTGTTTTCTGCAAAGCACTTGTCTATTTCATTGTCTAGGAGTATGTCCTCTACTCTCTTTGCAACTATTCCTTTTGGAATTGGGACTCTGCACCTGCACTTGCTCTAAAGCTGAGAATGGTTGCTCCGTTCTCACTGTGACTACTAAAATCAGGGAGTAATTCCTCTACTTGATCATGGAAGCAAATTCATCTAGAACTGAGAGTGGCTCAATAGATCATACTGAAGGTAGCTCTTCTTTTTTCAAGGAGGTAACTCTATCTTTTATTTTGGTTGTGTCTCCATGACCCAACTAATGTAATGCACCAACTGCCATTCAAATTTAAATATGAGTATTTCTCCCCCTGCATCTCATACTATATATGAATCATGGTTGTTCTAGTTGTCTTCATAAATATTGGAACTATTTCTTCAATTACTGGAGTAAGTGTCTCGTCATAGTCTTCTCCCTCTTTCTGGGAGAATCCTCTAGACACACACCAGGATTTGTACATTTGTAACATGCTTGATCTGCATAAATAAATCTTGGAGGTCAATACTAACTTCTCTTCTAGTTTCATGGAAGAATACATATCCTAGTCTCTCCGACTGGCTTCTTTCTCTGTTATTGAAACAAGGGAATCTTCCCAGAAGATTTCATATCTCCTAGAAGTTTCTAAAGCTACAATATAGTTTTCTCATGACATCTGTCTCCTAGTCTTGGAAGTTATCTCTTTATATGATCCTTTTTGAGATCAAGCTTACTCTCAATTTCTTATGAGTCTACAAAGACTTCATCATCTCTTACAGGGTATACTTGGTGTTGAATACCAAGTTGAAATATGAAACATAGTGTTAGGATTCAAATGAGTTTTTCTTCCCGTCAAGGTGGCTTTATTAACCTTTGAACAATTTTGCTGAGAGTTATTGTTCTAATGTTCGGTCATCTTTGGAGCCTTTTGCCCCTTTCAATCAATATTCATATGATATAGTCTGAATCTCCAAAATATAGCTTCTCCTTCATCTTCTTTGGTACATGAGTGTATATGGTCATGTACATCATTTGCTTCATGTCTCATCTAATATGTTGGCTTCTGCAACCTTCACTATAGCTTTCTCAGGGTTATCACCCGTGACCTGAAACAAGGTCACCAAAACAACAAGAAAGAATAATACTCTTTTTGATAATACTAGATAAAGAAATAGAAAGAATAATCATCACAATATCTCCTTTAGAGCTATCACTTGTGGCCTATCTGAAGCAAAGATCAAAAGTAAGAAATACAATACGAAAAGAGGCCAACACTCTTATAATGTTGTGATAAAAAATTCTTCCATGGAAACCTAGAACTAACACAAGAGGTTTCTCCTAAAGGAGATGTTAGTTGTATCAGGAAAATAATTACATTAAGCATTTATCTTAATATGCTCACATGATACCAAGTATAATACTTTTCAAGGACTACTATCTCAACTATAGTGTTTTACTTGTAAAGGGGTAGTCATCAACTTGTCAAGTGCAAATTTGAATCTTATTAACTTAATTAATCAAACCTGGAACCTGGGGCCTTGTCCTCAAGAATGAGTGTGATTATTTTCTTCCAAGTCTCCTTCACTCAATATGACGAGTTCTTTCTTCAACCTATCTTCTTGTACTAAGACAATATGCTATCTTGACAGAAGGTTCGTTTAGAGAGTAAACTCTATGATCTCAACTTTAATCCATCTAATACCTTGACTTTAATTTTGACCAAAGGTTAGTATGATGGTCATAGCTTCAACATGCAATAATGTCATAACAAATGGATGCATATCAGAATAATCAAACCTGGGTTGCATTATTCCTTTGAATGTGTTGGATCTTGAGATCCTTCTGGATCTATGGCAAGATATCCCTTCTCCTGCAAATACTCTTTAAAGATTAACAATTTTAAACATATGTGAGTACATACCTCAGATAGAATTTGAAGGTAGTGGCACCATCTAGTAGCAGCAGTAATAATTACCAACTCTTAAGAACTTCAAGGGTTACTACAACTAGTACTACAACTGATACTACAACTGATTCTGAAACTGCAACTGAGGGTTTTATGAGGAAACCCTAATTTTTTAAAATTCAAATTTTGAAATTCTGATCCAGGGGATAGATGTGTTGAACTGAGGCGAGTAAGTTGGTGCAGTCAGATTTCTGAAAATCCAAATTTTACCCCCTCAAACTTGACCAACGGATTTCTGGATTGGTGGTTCTAGTTTTTTGGTACTTCTGATTTTCTGCTACTTCTGGTACTCTGGTACTTCTAGTTTTCTGGTACTTCTTGTACTTTGTGAAAACTAGGGTTTCAGTTTTTAGGAGATATACCCATTGAAAAGGTGCGTTGAAGGTGCCAAAGAGTTCCTTAAGGTTAGTGCACACTTTTCTAGATGGTTTTGAGGATGAAAATCTTCTTCAATAAAAAAGCCTAATTTTCATGTACGACAACAGTGACATTTTTCTTCTTCTTGTGAAATATGATCTCTTCAGCTTATCTCTGATACCATGTTAAGGTTTAAGATATTATTAGGTTTTTTTTCAATTTACTAGATAACCATAGCATAGATAGGATCAATGATAAATACACAATTACAAGAGACAGATCATTTATCCTGGGAAACCCTCATGGGGGAGAAAACCCAGCAAAAACTTCCTTAATATAGATAGCTAATACAATGCCAAGAGAATAAACCAAACAAGACATAAATTCCTCTCCCAAGTAGTGTGCCTCTCTCTCTCTCTCTCTCTCTCTCTCTCTCTCTCTCTCTTCTTCTCCAACTACAACTCCAAACTTGCACTCTGATCATCAGGTGAGTGAATGTACAAATGAGGTGTTGGCCTCTCTTACTTATACAATCTTCCAGGTGTTGAACCGAGGTGTCTTTTCACTGGCAGGGATGACTTCTCATTCTAGGTGGTTATAACCACTTTAATATATTCTAGGGGCCGACTTCTCATTTAGCATGTTACAATTAGGGTTTGACCAATCTGCAAAAGGGGATTTGGTCATTTACAATGCCTGACATGATCAATCCACAAAAGGGGATTGATCTAATGAATACTACATCAATAATAAAAGAGAATATTCTTTGTAGTTACAATATTTCAAAAACCTAAAGTTAGACTTCTTCAATCTCTATCCCAACTATTGAATGATGAAATCAAGGATCTCAAAAATCAACAGCCAGTGAAGTGTTCTGAACTAGTTTTTGTTCAACACAATCCTCTCTATGATGATGATGGTGATGTTTTTTATCAACAGTTAGTGAAGGACCAACTCAAAAAGATAATTGAAGATGAAAACAAAGATGAATCTATTCATGAACCTACATTTCAAGAGTTTTCTTTTGACTTTAGTGAAGAAAACCTTTCAATGATGCAACAACATACAATAAATCCACTTCCACAGATTTCAAAACAATAGGTTCATAATACTCTTTCCAATTCCATCATCAGACCTTGGGAAGAAATAATTTACAACATGAATAGAACAGGACTTGGATATGACAAGGAAGTTACCTTTCATATTCTCGATTATTCCAGAAAAATCAAGTTCCAAAGTGATGGATTCCTTCAAGAAGATTCACTTTCACATGTTCAAGTTCAACATCATAATGTGACATGCCAACATTGTAATCGAGTTGGTCACATGGAGAATCGGTGTTTTGATCTCCATCCTTGCCAGCGTTATGGCAAGCATAACCATTCTTCAGACATATGTTCAACATTGAAGAAACCTACAAGATTGAATATTCACTATGAGTGGATTGATCCTTGGCAGTGGTCATCAACAACCAAGTGATTATATAAGTTTTACCGAAGAATTCAATATTGAGTAAAGACCAATCTTGTAGAACGTAACATTTTTGTACCTCACATAAGTGGTCCCCTTATGGAGTATCTTTCGAGCATGGCCCTAACGGGATGAGATAACATGTGGTTTTTTTTGCATGCCCACTTTGTGTTGTATTAAAATGGAACAAGTATGGTACTCTCTTGAGCATAGAAGGGGGGAGTATAATGATGAAACTCTAATGCACCTTAAGGGGGGGAGTTCAAAATTCTAGTGACGATGATTCATGAAACCACTTGTGGTTTCTCCTTTTAGCTGACAAAGGGGGGAATTGATGATGGAATTGAAGATGGTTGTCAGACAAAAAGTTTCAACAACAACCGACAACAAGTATGCCAAATAGGCATGAAATTTTTCAAATGGGAAACTGCAGTCTGTAGATGACAAACTTTAGCAGAATTATGGTTCAACAAGTTAAAGTTGAATCATACATAATTGAGATATTGATTTTGATTTTGAGAGCAATGATGTGGACGTTTGGTTCACATAGATGGTCATTCGACCTAGCAGATGACAAGAGGATCCTTCTGCATTGCATCTTGGCATTTGATTGAGTTGTCAGGCATTTGTAGGGATGTGTCAGAATAGAAGATGATACACTTCTCTTGGTTTTCTCTCATCATATTGGAGTTTAAATTAAGTGAAAAAATTGCAATGTGCATGCATCCGGGCTCACATGATTACATAATGAGATTTTCCAGATATGGCAGACTTTGGCAGGATTATGATTCAATGACTTGCAATTGAATTATACACATTATACATTGGGATGTTGTTGGACACCTAAAAGTGTCAAGATTGGTTAGTGGTTATCCAAAAACCATCAGATACATGGTATCAATT
>JZKD02S1218835.1:0-12455 GCA_000966675.3 Picea glauca | reverse complement strand
GAGATTTTGTTATATAAAAGCAGGTTATACAATAATTTGATCTATTGATCTAAGTGTATGGAATTGATATTACAGCTTCCACTAAAGGATTCTACTTTTCACATACACACTTCAACAAGGTTTCATCTAGCCATAGGTAAAGCTCCTAATAATCCCCCTATTCAATGAGATAATGACTTATGCAGTGATAACAGTTTCAATTGTTGCAACTGCTCCTCTTGAACGCACAACATTTTTGGATCTCTCCTCATTTTCTTCTTCCCATATCTCAGGGAGAGCTTCTCTAATGTTGTGAATACTTTCAAGGGCAAAATCTGCTCCCTCTGTTCGGACCGAAGTACCCACCTGTTGACAGTGAAAGCCAATATTACAGTAAAAGAATATTGCACTAGTTCCTCTGTTACAAAAACATCAGATCCTACTCAGAATTATTTCTTCTTACCAATACAGTATGCAGGCCTGCACGCTTCCCTGCAGCTATATTCCGGGTACTGTCGTCAAAGAAAATCTGCAGGAAAACGGAACAGATACGGACACGATTTATAATAGGCACTGTTAAATTGATATGCGCAAGGAAAATAAAAATGGAGGCTTTGTTCCCCGCTACGTGCCAGAAATTTAGATTAAGATGTAACCCTTCAGATTTCAGGCAGGATGACTATTCTTAGAAAAGATAAAAATACTCTTCAAATTGGAGGATCTGGTATGACCACTCTGTAGTACATAGATTTTTTAAGATCCATTTCCCGTGTAATATATGATCCATTAGATTTTCGGAAAAGAAAAATGATAAAGCTGAAGGAAAATGGCCATCAAAGTCTTTAGTTTCGTACCGTTCTTTGCGGATCAGCATTTGCAAGGTGAAGAGCCTGCTCTATGGATTCTTTTGAGGGCTTGCAAGTAATGGGTGTCTCAGGGATTGTAGAGTTAACAATAGGCATATCCCAGTCATTATTATTTTCAGTAATTTGCGAAAGAGTATTAAGTGTCTCAAAACATATTATGCCTTCAAAGCAATCTTGCAACCCTAGCCTGTTAAGGACCTTTGAAGCATGAACTTTGTCACCATTTGTGAATATCTGTTTCAGATAAAAGAAACAGTCAAGATACATGAATACAAATTTCCAAACAGCTTAGGCTCCATCATCATGTGTTGTAATCATATAAGGGATTTGAAGGGATGCATATAAGCTTACAATTTTCCGTTGAGGCATGCTTAATAACAAGTTCTTCAGCACAGGGTCTGGTTTAAGATTCTCATATGGCAATCTTCCGTGAACAAATCTGAATAAGTGAAGCAGGATAGGGTTTCAAGACAAAAACAATACACGGTACTACAGAATCCAAACAAAGTAAAGAATGAAAAGCTAAACAATGACATTTCCTTTGATTTTGTAGATTCAAAAACAGGAGGACATGAGATTTCTTAATTACCTGTGGTAATCGTCAAAGTCAAATACATAGCCCACCGCCTGCAGGTACAACAAGAAGGTCGGAAATAAGCAATGAATTTATGAAAATCGAGGAACAAAGGATATTCATTCAATTGCAATTCGTAACCATGAAGCAGAAAATAAATCCATTATTTGATGAGTGAGATTGCAATTCGTAACCATGAAGCAGAAAATAAATTCATTTATTTAGAGACCTTAGTACATTACCTTAAACTAATTAGAACCCGTTAATTTCCTTTTAACATAAAAAACTTTAATATTAAACCCTAGACAAGCACTCCTTATTAACTTAACCCTAGAATTAACACTTTAATTTACCTCAAACAAAAACCCCAAAACATAATTATATATATATATATATATATATATATATATAAAACCCTAAAATTATCATAATCTTAATTAAACAAGAATTTAAGAAATCCTAGTGATATTTTATAAAATAAATCTATTAAATAATTCTACTTAGTCGACACTAATAAACTTTCCCACTTCTACTATTTATACCAGTTCTTCCCTTTCTCTTAAAACCCAAGTTCTTTGTCCTGAAGATGGATCCTGATCTGGATCCAAACATCGACAATCTAATGACTACACTGTGGCTTTTCGGATCAAAACTGAAAATCCATTATTGCCATGATTTATAAATTGATATGGGTAATAATTGCTAAATAAGAAAACATCTGGAACAACTTCACTTTGCATTCATATATCATCATCAGTGAGTCAAGGAAAATATTTTCTTGAGGTTTAAAACACCACAGATGAGAAACAGGATTTGGTCTGGTCTCGTCGTTTAACAAAGGGTCTCTTGGTATAGTGATGGCCAATGCATCAATTTCCATGGGCTGATCAAGAAAAACCATGGACTGATTATGCACAGTATATCGCAGATACTCTGGATTCATTTCATGAAGCATGATCTGATGAGGCTCATAATTCCTTTGTTAGGCTACTTGATTGACCTATAACGGCTGCAAAATTATAGAACTACCTCACTATTAGGGTGTAAAAGCCCCCGAATGCCTAAAAACAGTCATTTTAACATTAAAGGTCGAAATACAGTGCGCAATTTAAGAAAAAAAAAGGAATTTAATGCATACCTTGAGTCCAGCCATGGTTGTCCCATAAGTCTTATAGAGCTCTCTGCACAAGTCTGGAACTCTGCTCTTCTTAACTCCGAGCTTTTGATTCACATAATCTGCCTCAGAACAACCAGGTTGCATCCACAATTAAAAATCACAAGTTCCCTCGTTGCCAAAGAAAAACTCTTGATTGCATCTATAAGCATGTCAGGCGTGGGGTGATTTAACTATGAGTGAATGCCCCTTTTACAGTGCACTGAATATAGATGGTACATTGGGTGTGAACAATAGTTTATCTAGCTAAACCTAGGCCTGATCTATTCCTAGTTTATATAGGAGAACGTGAAATCAAAAACATGTATTCCTTTCTGGAAAGTAATAAGTTTCAATTTGGAAAAGTAGGAAATGTATATCTATGTAATCCATCCAAAGGATGGCTTATTCCATGAACCATAATTTTCATACACTAATTTGATTTCTAATTTTAAAACTGGATTATTATTAATAACCATTAGAAATATGCAACGTAACGCTTAACAACGTGCAATTCAAACCTGGGTTGAAATTAGAATCTTAAGATTAATAAAAAAAACTAAAATCCATATCTTATAAACTAAAATTGGTTATCTTTTCACAGCTACAAAATTACCTTCGATGTTGTTTGTGCATGCTGCAGCAAGCCCGGAGCTTAATGGATATAATGTGTCGTCCAGATCTAAAACCACAGATTAGAGTCAGAAAAAAATGCATACAGAAGTCGTTTGGTACCCATTCAGAAGAGCAAATTCCGTGAAAAGAAAAGAAAAACTGGTATACCCACCCAGCAGAAGGCACTCATATCGAGGCCTCTGGCCTGTCACGAGTGGACTCTCACCCAGCGCCATTAACGATCACTCTGCAATGCATATATCGTATTCTAATTCACTGAAATATACGCATAAAAAAGAATACCATACGAAATAGTCCTTGAACAAGAAAACTAATACAAACTTCAGAACCAATCTAAGAGGATTGCCTATAAACATCACCAAAATGTTGAAATTTGAAGGAAGAAGATACTGAGCTAAATGCAATAGGGAGGGAGGCAATGTATACTGAAAGAATTGCGGATGCAGGTAAAAATATGGAAGACTGAGAAGGCCAAGGGCGGGCGGGCGAGCGAGCTTGCTTGAGGTTGAGATGGAATGGAGAACATCGAGCGCCTTAAATAGAGCTCTAATGCCACAAGGGGCTGCTGATCTTCAATATTGTAGACAGCATCCCCGTGCTCGTCCGGTCATTTTATGGCTTTACAGTTGGCAGAGTCAAGTTGATTTAGCTATTGATGTAACAAATTGATAGTTGTCAGAGTCGAGTTGATTAACCTAGTGATGTACCAAATTGATTAAGAAAATGTATAACGCGGTCGTTTGTGCTGTGGCATATGCTTTCATTATTTTGTTTTATTATTTGTATGTAGAAAAAAATAAAAAATAAGATAATTTTTATATTTAAATTTAAAAAAACAAAATATATAAATAGTTGTTTGCATATAAAACTATTTTTGTTTGGTGAAGAGTTGATAGGAGTGAAAGCTTGCGTCTATAGAGACTAAGAGTTCTTATTTCAGGTGGTTTGGTTTTTCTTGAATAAAGATGATGAGTCAGTCTGCATTTTACGATAGCAGCTAATGATAATTGTCCCTATTGTTGATTTGACATTCTGAGTTATGATAAGTTTTTCCACTTAAAAAAAACTCTTAAATATATTATAGACATGTTTAAGTTTTATTTAGTTTTTAAATAATACATTATAAAAAAAATTAGATTATGAAATATATACTTTGAAATAAATATATAATAAATAATTTATTTTTTTCTTTAATTCAACAATAATTATATAATCTAATAATAATTATATAAATCTCACAAATTTCAAAATACAAGTTTTTTTTAGCTATTTTAAAATCATTTTTTAATACTTAAAAAATATATTTTATATTTAATGACATAAAATTATGTGTAACATTATCAAAATCTCAATCCCAATCTAATGAATGTCCTAAGCACATTTCATTCTCATATTTTAACAGTTGTATATAAAAAAAAATTAAACAACTTCAAAGTGTAAAAAGAAAAATAGTAATAAAAACTCTCATATACTTGTATAAAATTATCATGTACTTCAAGAAAATTATTTTAAAATGTTTTACATTTTTTTGAGCTTCGCAAATATTTTGAATAAGGGGAACATATTAGGTAGATATTTAAAAATAGAGCTAGATTGTATTAAAATTATAAATTGTATTAAAATTATACTTTTTACATATTCACATATATAAGGATATCAACATTAGAAAATAAACAAAGCTCCATAGGGTATATAATTTTTAATATTAACTATATTAATAAATAGAACATTTTTTTGGGAGACCCATTTCCAGGCTCAAAATTTAAATAGTTTGTGGGATATCTCAATTTGGGGAAATGATGAACAAAAAGATTGGGAAAATTGGGAAATGGATAACATACCTCCAAACTTAGAAGAGGACTGGAACACTCTGAAGTTCTACCTACAAGGGAAATCCCCCCTAAAAGAAAGGGAAAAAGACAAGAGAGGTTGGGGAACACGCTCTGGTATTTACACTACAGCAGTTGGGTATCAACACATAGTCTCTGCCCCTAACATCCCCCCAAATCCAACAATTTGGAGAGCAATCTGGACCGCCAAATCTATCCCAAAGATAGACATGTTTGTTTGGACCATGGTTCATAGAGGTATTGTTTGGACCATGGTTCATAGAGGTATCCTAACTGGCGAAAACTTAAGACGGAGAGGATGGGAAGGTCTGCATAGATGTCCCCTCTATCTTCAAGAAGAGGACACCGCAGACCATCTACTCTTAAGCTGCGTTTACTCCAAGGAAGTCTGGCAATTGGCCCTGGGTTTCACCTTCGAGCTCCCACAAGAAGCCAACATCTTGCTCCAAAACTGGAATTCCCTCTATCCCTTCTAGACAACAAAAAAAGGCCAAATCTCCACCCTTTGGAGAAATCTCCCTAAATTTATACTCTGGAAGATTTGGCTCGAACGAAATAACAGGATTTTTAGGGAGACCAAAAGCAATTTGACTCAAGTTGCAACAAAGATAAAGGCCTATTTTGGGGAGACCGCCCCCTAATTCTGCAAAGTTAAACACTCAAAGCCCCTCGATCTAGAAGAGGAACATTGATTGAACACTTTAATATCGAAGATCAACAACAACAAACAGGCAACAACTCTCACCAGGAAACCTGGGAAATACGAAAGGAGGAGAAAGATTTTGACAAATGGAAGAGAAAGGAAAACAAGCATATTTTGTTCTTTGATGGGGCTTCCAAAGGAAATCTAGGTCTGGTTGGTGGAGGAGGAGTCTTGGTAAGCCCAATAGGTGACCCGAAACTTAGCTTTGCTTGGGGAATTGGAACAGAATCTAACAATAGAGCAGAAGCATTGGCCCTCTGGCAAGGACTAACTCAAGCAATTAACCACAATGTCCAAGATCTGGTGATAATAGGGGACTCCAGGTTAGTAATCCAAGCCTTAATCCTTCGTAACAAAGTCAAAAATACAAAATTCCATCACATTCTAGAGAAAATCCATCTCCTCCTTGGAAGTCTCCGTACTTACAATATTTACCATGTCCTCCGGAGTCTAAACGCATCAGCAGACACAGAGGCCAATAAAGGAGCCAACTCTCATATTGGAACCTTATAAATAAATGGAATCACAACTAGAATGGATCTGCCTTGAGACTTGGGGAAAAAGATCGGTAGTTGAAAGGGGAGCGAGATGGAAAGGCCATAAGGCACAAGAGACAAGACACAAGGGAGAACCCAAGGTAGGTAAAGACAAAAAAAATGTCAGAATGGATGGACGTAAACATCATTTGGTCGTTGAATTTTCAGGGAAAGCCATCACTCCAGATTGCATGAATCGTTTAGGGGAGGCGAATCTGGAAGACTCTGCAAATAAAAAGGGAAGAAAGGAAGGGCCTCCTCATACCCAGAGAATACGAAGGCAAGAGAGACAGTCAAGCAGAGGCAGAGAGAAGTGTGTGCACAACTGTAGCACTCCGGGAGAAACAAGGAAGGAGAAGGAGATGGCGTCCAGCTCGAGAAACAAACCCACTACTAAAGAAAGGTTGAGTTCATTGGAAGAAGACCTGTAACGTCTCAAGCATATGTTGGATCATCAACTGGATTTTCCCCAGAACTTACACATCGTTGTTGGAAGGCACTTGGAAATGCTTGAAGTTGATATCATCACAAAAAAATTTGGGCTAACAGAGGAGTTGGGGAAGTTACGTAAAGGACTCATAGATCCTAAACAAGAGTTCGAAAACAGAGTCAACAATCTGGAAGAAAAAATGAAATAGTTGATCAAAGAATGGAAGACGGATAGGGACCAGCCCAAGCAAGATGATCCAAAGTAATTTGATCAACAGTTTAGAAGCATGGAATGCAAATCTGAAACCATTATAGCAAAGAAGGCGTTTTGTATAGAAGCCTCCACAGTAAATAACTTTGTTAGTTTTTCTCTTTCCATCGCTTGGTAGGAAGACACAGCCTCCAGGATTTGTAACCGATTAAGTAAAGTATGTTTAAGTCCTTCTGTAACTGCATCAGTGACTTCGCCACTATTTTTTTTAATTAAAAATCCATTACCCGTTTTTGTCAAAAAAAAAAAACAAATAGAAAAATCCATAAGAACGAAAATTGAGCACTTAACGAAGAAAATAATGTAAAACTCAGCTTCACAAAAAGATGTCAACCGATGTCAAGAAGTGCACCCTAAAGAATTCACATGATTTGTGGTGGATAGGAAAGAAAAAAAAAACTATAATCATAATAGTTTTAAATGAAACCCCGTCAATGAGACTGAAGCAACTTTAAGAAAAAAATGCTTTCACGTAGATATTTATGTCCCTCTATGCAATGCATGGAAGAAATTAGGATTTTTTCTCATTTGGATGGGTTATAACCATCAAATTGGAGGATAATGATGTTTTAAAATGAAATATTTTGTAGAGTGGATGATTTTTTAGCTATTGGAAAACAAGAAAAGCCAAAAAGTAGTGAATAATTTATAATTGTTGGAAAACAAGAAAACTTAATAAAAAAGTTATTCTTCTTCTTGTTATTGTATTTCAATTTTCTCAATAGATCTGGATATTTTTTCTAGAAATCAAGGTTTCAATAAAACATATATGGATTTCAATTACAATTTTAAGAGGAGTTCCTTTAAAACTTATTTCAAAATCACTTGCAAGTGAGGTTATTATCAAAATAAATATTGAAAAGATAATTTTCTTGAAACTTAACATGTCAACATACTTTTATTATTGCTCTAACATCTCACATATATGTGAGTATAAAGAGTAGGAGGGGAGGTTATTATGAGAGAAATTATAATAATTAACATATTTTTGTTATTGCTTTAGATCAATTACTTAAAAAATCCATACTATTTTGCAACACCTTATTATCAATCCCTAAAATGATTGATAATTTTAAAGATCACAACTCATTCTCAAATATTAGATTACAAAAGCTTAAAGGAAATACTTAATATCCAAAAAAAAATATTGGTGAAAGTTGTCTCAATAGTAGGAGATTACATAATATCAAAAGTATTGTTTTTTTTTTTCAAACCATTCAACAATTATAGGTGAAAGTTCTTTGAATAATTAGAGTCACATAATATCAAAAGTATTGTTTTTTTTGGTTTAAATTATGAAAAAAACAATTTTTTTTTTTAAATTTTCTTTTCTCCTTAACTAAAATTTGAGATGCATATTAATATCCTTCAGCCATTAATGAAGTCAAGTCTAAAAATGACTTTCTAAAAAATATGTCATTCATGTTCTTTTGTACATGATTTTAATTAACATGAAAAAAAAAAATCTTAATAGAAAAAACTTTCAATAATAAAAAAAAAACACTATTTTTTATGAAATATTATTATATCTAAAATTTTAACACTAACAAATTTTTATGAGAATATTTGAGAAAAATTTACAAATAATATTATGTTCATTCTCAATTGCATTAATTAATATTGAGATAAATGGTAACATGATTCTCAGTTAGAATACTAAGATAAATCAATTCCACATGAAGTTGACACTACTATTATCACTTACTAAAGACAAAGTTCACAAATCAATAATAAATTTTACCACTTCTAAATTCATAATGACTTATTCCTTCATGTTTTAAATCTTGATATCCATACATGGTAAGAATTAAAAATATAGAATTTCACTTTATAATTAATTAATTTTTTGAAATTTAAAATTTATTTTACAAATAAAAAAATTTAACATTTTTCTATCATAATCTTTTTTAAAAGATATTAAAAAACTAATGAAAAAACTTAAAAAACTTATAATTAGTTAAAATTACATTAAAAAGTAATGAAAACTTCAATGTCCATTTCTAGATAAAAAGTTTTACATTTTAAATATATATATCTCAGATAATAGTGGCGAGGGATCTTAAAAAAAAATTGAATGGAATAATGAAAACTTCAAAGTCCATTTCTACATAAAAGGTTTTAGGTTTTAAATATATGTATCTCAGATAATAGTAGTGAGGAATCTAAAAAAAATTGAATGGTAAATAGTGGTTCGAACTTTCTTAATTTTTTTTTTATTTTAACTTTATGATGCTTAATTATAATTAAAATAAAGTTAATTAGAAATATTGATAAAAGGATGTTGGATAATTAAGTAATAATATTTTTTTATGATTAAAATAATATTAATGGAAGAGATATTTAGAAAATAAAATTGAATAATTAATTAATAATATATTTTTTTCTCATACAAAGTTTCAATTTAATAAACTTAATTCAAATTAAATGTTATAAATAAATTTTAAATATCTTAAAAAAATTAATTCATAATTTCCAAATTTTAAAAATAATAAAATAATATAAATTCAATATCAAAATTTCGCCATTTTAATAATGAAAAATAATGACTCCTCACTAACTTTCATGAAGATTTGACGATGTTAATTTTGTTGGACAATACTATTGAAGATTTGACAATGCTAATTTTGTTGGACAAGACTATTGAAGATTTGACAATGCTATTTTTGTTGGACACTGCTATTTTTTATTTCGTTTGTAAATATTACATGCATAAACACACCTCACATTTAGAGAGCAAATTATTTATAAACTTCAAATATTATTTATAATTATTAATTACCTTTTCAGTAATTTATATATAATTTTTTATTTGAATGAAATATCATCGTCTCATTGGGGAAACTGTCATTACATTGGGGAAACTGTCATTACATTGGGTAATTAGTCATTACATAGGGGAAACTGCCATTACATTAGGTCCTGCCATTACATTGGGGAAACTTCGATTTAGACCCCCTATGTACTTTTTACACATTCGCAAACAAACATTTGATGACATCAAACATTGGGTGAGCATCTATTGCAAACAAACATGTGAAGACAAGAAGCATGGAGTGATAGTAAAAAAAAATGAATTATTTAAAACTTTATATCATTTTCATTTAAAAAGACATCAAATCTTGGTTGCTCGCATTTAATGTGTGTCTCCGTAAATTCATTAAAAACATATGTATTTAAACAAATCTGGCGTTTACTGTAAACTTTAAATTATAATGAAAGAGATTCATGCAAAGCATCAAGATGTCAATTTATAAACTCAATAATTGATCGTTATGTCTACTTCTCAACTTTAACGTGTCAAGAAGGAGACTCATCGAAAGCAACAATATGTCAATTTATAATGGCAATCATTGATAGTTAGGTCTGAGGTCGGGAATTTTTTAAGTTCAACTAATTTATTTATATATATATAGTTTCGTGTGACATAAACATTAATTTTAACATAGACAGCTATTTTTGAAATTTATATAAATTTAATTTTGACACAGTTAATTGTCAAATTATTTATATATTTTTTAACATAGACAGCTATTTTTGAAATTTATATAAATTTAATTTTGACACATTTAATTGTCTATTTATTTATATATGTTAATGTAAATTATTTTCATTTGTCCTGTAAAAAATTTCAACCTGAAACATAACTGTTTAATATTATACATATCCGTGTAAAAAGCAAGTTTGAAAAAATATAAAAAAAAAATTGTAGAAATTACATTATATGAAAGTATATTGTTTAATTGTTCTATGAAATGGTTGGAATTTGCTAAGACAAATTTATACAAAATCACTATTTTTTGTTGTTTAAAATGTAAAACCACTATTTTTTATTATTTAAAATTTATTTTTGAACGTAGAAATAAATTTAGCATGCTGAAAAACCCCTGAAGCACATAAATTATACAGAAATAATTATTCAAATCTAGGAATCTAATAATTTAATTAATTTAAAAAAAAATACAATGAAAATATATTTAAATTATTTTTTATAAAACAAATCTAATATATATGAAGAGGACCTAATCATAAATCTTTAACTCTACTCAATTTTTCTATACATTAAAGTTTTATTATTGAAGAAAATTCTAATAATAAAAAGTACATGCTTTTTATAAAATAATGTTGATTTTTTCTTAAATGATGTAGAGAGTGAATTAAATATACCAACTTATAATATTGAAGGCCTATATCATAATTTTACAACTCTTTCCACTTCCATTAATAAGTTTTAGTTGGAAGTGTCGTGTAAAAAGAATTATAGAAGAATCAACCCTTGGTATGATAATGAATGTAAAGTTTCTAGGAAATTCATTAAGGATTCTTTTAATAAGTTCTTAAATCTCGATAAGAGAAATGCATACAAATACCTAATTAACAAGAAAAAAATGTACTATATAAATAGAAAAACAAGGACAGATTTTACACATATCTAATCTTGATCCTAATAAATTTTGGAGGAAAATCCTAATTTGTAAAACTAAAGAAAATAATATGATCCCTTCAAGGAATCAAATTCCTACCTTCAAATTATCTACTAATTCCCTAACACTATGGAAACCATTCCAAATGCTCCTATGGAGGATGAAATTATTAAACATATTTTTAAAAGTGGTGATAAAAATGTTCCCTCTAATTATAGGATCATTATGAAGAGCCACATTTTAGCCAAGTTGTACAAAGTTATTTTGTAAAAGAAGATTATCCTATGGCTAGAAAGTCATGGAAAAGAGCTAAACACTGGGTTGGATTTAAGAGATATCATTCAATTGTGGACCACCTTGTTACACTTAGGATATTTGTGAATGAGTGTCACAATAATAAAACCAATCTCATGTGTTATTTCATTGGATTTAGAAAATATTTTGACAAAGTACGAGGATAAACCTTTGGAATAGGTTGGAAGAGTTAAAAGTTACTTACTCAGAGATAATGTAAAAATATTGTATGTGAACATTATTTCGAAGGTTAGTAATATTGAGGTTTGGTCAGAAGAAATTAACTATAATATTGGAGTCAAGCAAGGTTGTCCCTTGTCCCCTACCCTTTGTGGCATATACATTCACAAGTAATAATATTTTTTCAAAGAAGTAGGATGCATCATCCCAACTCTCGCTAATATAGTCATCATTCCTCTTCTTTACACTAATGATATTATTCATATGGAGAGGATTCCCTATTATATTGGAAAGTAGCTAAGAATCCTTAAGGATTTCTACTCCAATATGGGTATGACTATTAATATCGACAAAATTAAATTCATGATAATTAAATATAATAATATCACATACAATACTTTCGTATATGACAATAAAAACTAGGAGGAAGTGACTACATACAAATATATCATAATTGATATTCATCACAAGATGAACGTGAGCTATAAAATTGAGAAAAAGATAAATGGAGGTGGAAATCATATTATGGGCTTGAAAACAATTGTAAATATTTGGATCTTTGG
>JZKD02S1218813.1:0-12455 GCA_000966675.3 Picea glauca | reverse complement strand
GAAAAAGATCTCAAAATCCCTTAAACTAAGTAACTAAAAATGCAGGTGAAATCCTTAAGATATCCTCCAACTGCTCCTCATATCTATTGCCAATTCGAATTTTCCTGGAACAGAAGACAAAGATCAAATTAGAAGGATATTTTATTAGGAAAACAATAAAAAATTGACTTTACAGACTTAGCTACAGAATCATCTGATTCTGCAGCTAATCAAAAATAACAAACAGGACCAGATCTCAATCAAATCAAATCGAATCATCTTTTAATAATCCTCAAAAACGAATTACTATTAATTCAAGTGAATCATCATTTAAATCAAATCATATCAAAATAAATGCAATCGGAACAGAGTAAGGGATGCTCTATTTTTTAGTTATCATAAAATCGGGGCAAATAATAATCATACTGTCTTGTATCCAAATGCAATCACAAGCCAATCGTATGATGGAATCCAAAATAGATATGATAATAATCGATCCTTATCACAATCGATTGGTTACAGCTGTGTGAAATTCATATCGTTTTACTCAATTGTCCAAATAGACAGGCTATAGCAATTACAATCAAAACGGAACATATCCATTAAAATTTGTTGTAGAATGCACTTGCTGAGTATCGCATGCTGAACAAACATGACAAAAATAATGATCATAACCATCATTGACTCATTATAGTCATAGCAATAAATCGATATCGTTCAATTAGACGCAAAGATACGTAAATCGTTTAGAATGGAATCAGACTGAATGAGTAACAATCAAATGCATTTCGTTATTGATCACCACACAGTCAACAGACAGGGTCTTTGATAGAGTCAACAAAATCCATAATATAATCCAGGCAAATAACTGAAATGGATATGACTGAGTTTAATTATAGACACAAATCGTAAGACTGGATACGATCAATTTCATTCCTCAAATCGAATTCAAATGATATATCTGTTACAATCGAATACAGTCCAAATCGTAACAGCCACTATTCATATCTATTCGTNAATTTCAAAAGAGATTGGATTGACTGTGGCATCTTTGAACATGCTTTTTCTTTACATAGTTTTGGATTAGGCGGTTAGTCTTAGATAGAAATAGGAATTTGGGAGATTGCATTCCCATAATTTTTGCAACAGTTTTGATAATTTCCACAAGGAATGTTTTGATCCTGTGGCCTTTATATATGTATTATTTTTGTAAACAAAGATCATCGTTGCTTGGGAGAAAAGACTATGGATTGGTGATTATTCAGACTCGAATGAAAGTGGATGTTTGTACGGCTTTAGCTTCAATATATCATACTTTTGTTCAAATTTTTTGTTCATTTCAATTTGTAATCAAATTTTTGACTAGTTTAGATATCATAATTTGTTACAGGTTGATGTGATGGGATTTAAATAGTGTCCATATTCCATGTCTCTCATTTTATATATATCAATAAATCTGTTTACATTTGATGATTAGAAGATTGATCTTCTTTGTTCAATGAACAGTTATATACAAATTGTAATACTCAGATTTATCTTAATATGATCGTTTGTTAAATGATAAATTGTTGTTGCTACATATCATATTTGTTTTTTCATTAGCATTCCAAGTGTTACTACTGCTTGTTTACGAGAAGCATTGGGAAAATTTGGTGTGGGTTGGCCTCATCAAACAACAAACGTTGATGCTACGTACAGGACACATATGGATATGCGATTTCAGGTTAGTTTGCTAGTAGCATTCTATTAGTTAATTAATATAAGAATTTGTTGAAGTTTAGATACATAGTACAGATTGTTATTTTCATTTCTCAGATAGATAACTACCATTTCATTTCCTGTTGATAAAAGTTATAAAAAAAATAAAAAATAATGAACAATAGCTTTGTTGTCAATTCATATATGATTTTCGTAGTGTTTCGATTAAAAATTTTCAGTTTGTGAATACTGTACATATAATAGAAATATAAATATATCTATGCACTGCATATTTAATAAGTAGAACTATTATTATGTTAGCCAGAAAAATTGTAAATATATATTAGATTTGTATATAGTTTGCAGCGGTTGTTTTTTTTTTTACTTAGATTAGTTTCTTTAGCTTAGTTTTTTTTACTTTCCTAGGACTTAGATCGGCCAACGGAGCCGCTAAAGTCATCAGAGTGGATTAATCCAAATGGATTGGGTTATTTAGACAACCCTGGACCGGACTCGCTCTTCCAGTTGATGGATGGTCAATTTCACCTGTCAACAGGTCTGAGAATTGTTTCTTTGAGAACTGTGCATAGTCTACAGTACTAAAGTTTGCACCCTGCTAGAGACGGGACCTACGAACATAAAACAATGTTCACACCTAACTTCCGTAGCTCCGTGGCCTTCGTGGCTCTGATACCATGTAGACATTATGATACAAATTAAGTATTCCTGTGATTCTCCTAATCTAACAATTATACATCATTGTTAAATACAAAATCACTTCTACTCTTATTCTTGAATAAAATTAAAACACGATCACAACCACAATCAAAAAGTGAAATATCAAGAACACATAACACATAAGTTTTTCCAGGAAAGTGTAAATCTAAAAACCCCACTATCATATATTATGTATATCATGAACCATGAAACAATATCATACAAAAATCCAATCCAAGAGCTCCCAGTACAATACAATCGTCTCACATTGTCATACACAAATCAACAAATACATGTGCCAATTCTCCATGTCCAGAAAACCTGCCTCCTCTGCAAAAACTCTGCAATTCGAATTCTCAAATCATGCAAATTTTCTAGTTTTCACGTGCTCATAAGAATATCCAATGCATGTGTGATCAAATCACAACTGATAGCCAACTTTCCCTTTCACCTGTTATCTCAACTGGGTGTTCATTGGAACTGACATGCATGTAGTTAACCATGGCGAATCTTCAGTTGCATGTGATTTCACTGTTTTTGAATTAATGAATAATTAATTCACTTAACTCTCACTAGTAAAACTAAGATTAACACACTTAACTACACTTGTGATTCTATTACAACTCCAAATCACTCAGTTATGAATGAGAGAATAGATTAATATTTATTGTCCAATTTATTTAAGGGAAAAGTAAATTAGACACATGTTTCTTGTTGACTTTTCAACACGAAGATCCAATAGTCAACTTCCCAACGATTCTTTTGCCTTCGAACAATTGGGGACTTCGGGACTTGGGTTTTCAGGGTTTTGGTCCATGAAGGTTATCTCACTCACTTCCCTCTCCAACTCCCAACTCCCGATCTTTTGACCTCTCTCCCCTTGGGTCCACAACACTGTTATTTCCAACCAGGGTAGGGATTTTGGGGTTTCAGCATTTCAGGTCTTCGGTACCCAAGAGTTCATGATGTAGTGACTCCCAACTTCTTGTCGCTACACTCCCTGAAATTCGATACATAGGTTCTTATACGAGATCCAATGATCCTCGATGATTTGGATATAACGGTCCAGATCTTTTTAGAATTTTTTGAACCGAAAGTTCATGATGCAACGACTCCCCATCTTTGTCACATCAATCCTCGAATTTTGAAAATTCAGTTTTCTTGCCCTCCGGGCCCACAGCACAATTGTCACCCTTAACCACGGTGTCGCATGGCACATTCAAGAGGGTCCATGTCACCTTTGCTGATGTCATCAGGTCCCACCACTCTCACTAGCACGTGGTACACATCCATGTGCCCACATCCATTCCAAGAAAAATCCAAAGGTTAGGTCTTTCTCCGATCTACGGGGAAGATATTTTCAATTTTGGGGTTTTAGATTTCATTATTTTGCGACTTGCGAACACAAGGTTTCTTTCCCTTGAGTTTCCTGGGTGCCTAAACGCTGACCGACAGCCACGAGTTTTCCCCTCGATGGATGGTCTTGAAGAATTTCAGGATTTCATGTATCACGATTTCCACGTTCCTGTGCAACTCCAAAGGGTTTTTTTTAAAACCCTGTGGACGTTTTCCATATCTGATGGTCATGAGGTTTCTCCTTTCCTCCCGAACAGATCCTAAGTCTCCAACACTTCTGGTGTGGAGTCCTCTCTTCCTGTGGCCTTATACCACACTCATTGTGGTTTCATAACATGACTACACATCTTGAGCTTTGTAACATAGTTAAGTAATCTCCTTGACACTTAGGAGTACTCAAAGGTCCGAAATTGGTCCTCCAGACACAATTTCTCCTAAAACTTTTGTCCAAAGACCATTTATCTGGCCCATCTAGGATCATCATCGAAACCTTGGCTTTGATACCATACTATAACACTCTTTTTCATTCCGAGATGTAACGCTCTGATACCATACCATAACGCCCCCTTTCTGAGCCTGGCAGGTGCTGCTTCATGGAATAACAATCTCATACTTAATTATATATATAACATGCATTTAAGCAAATGAATCACATTTAAACTCAGAGTAAGCATAAGAATTACTGTTATTATATATAATCAATGGTTTTAACATTAATTCACATGCACAGCAGAATATATGATAATTATAATTACACAGACATGCAAAAATGTAATTTAAAAACATCATCTAGTACGTATCTTTGAAACGGTGGTAATTCCACCAACCAGTTGTAGGCCTTCGATGAACCTCCCAGCCTTATACCACACTGTTCATCAAGCTCAGTAGTGGGTCATCCCCGAGCTGGGACTAAGCTCCACCCTAAGGCAAGGTATCCTAGGCTAGGCTGAGGTTATAGGGAAAAACACATGGTCACAAGGAAATAATTATCTCCCAGGAACCACTCATACTCACTTCCCACAGACTCTCCTTCCCCACATGCCTGTTCCACCTCAGGAGTATACACCTTCTCTGTCACCTAGACAATCCTTCGGCTACTAACCTCCCTTGCCTTGGGTTTCTGCAACAGACTGGACCGGAAGTCTCCGAGATCTGTGGCAGCTATAAGGTTCCTTCCAAGAGTTCCCTCCTTCCTCTACACACTCTCTCACCTATAGAGAGTCGCTCTCAGGCCAAGTAACCTATTATTCCAACTTCAATCACCTCTCTCACCTAGAGAGAGGATTGTACAAACTTTCCAACAAGCCACATGCAGTTCAACACTACTTGACCACAACATCCAACGGGGAAAAGAGACACGGGCTTTCCAAACAGGCTCAACAATGACAAGATGGTCTCACGGTCATGGATTTGGGACAAAGACTCCATGCACAAGCTCGATATTCTTAGACAGAGGATGCATTGGCTTTGCAGAAATCAACACAGGCTATCCCGAAATCAACACACAGACTTCTGGTTCAGAGGGTGTATGGGGTATCTCTTGCAGAGGTCAGACCAATTCACCCTCAGGTAGTTGAAGGTTGAATGGAAGAGGATCCCCCATCATAGCTCATCTCAGCCGTTTTATTGGCATGGGCTTGGGTTGACACTTGTCACCCGTGAAGCTGCATGCTTCCATCAGCGTGCGCTCCTCCCACCATTTGGAAGTCACATGTCATTCCAAAATAAATTAGGGTAAAAACATATTATTCACATTCTTTTTGGAATAATATTAAAATATTATTCCCAAGGATTAATCCCCTAGGCTTAACACTTAGTCCATTTTCCCACCTTCCAGCCCCTAATCCCTTGCCCACTCTACGAAAGCTTAGTCCCCCATCACTCATTCATTGTGTCGGCCTGAACACAGCGATGTTTATGTTTTATTAATGTGCTACATACATATAGGTACAAAATCAGTCTCTTGGCCTTCTACCCTTAGGATCTCTAGCCTAACAATCACATAAGCCCACCATTTTATATAAACTTGGTCCACCAGCCTATAAAACATATTTACAATTCATTTCATAAACCAGATTTACAATGGGGCTCGACCTTGGGGACATTACATCATATACAGGGATAGAGATAGAATCCTCTATCTATGATATTGATGGATTATTTCTGGGTTCTTCAGGCTAAGTGCAAGGAGTGCCCGACAAAGTGTTGAAACTCTATGAGCCAACGCAAGGAGTGCGTATCTGAACTCTTTTGAGTCAAAGGAGAACATGCCAGGAGGGAACACTAGGATAATTCACATACTCAGAGGAGAACCTCAAGGTTGTTGAATACTTTGGAGGAAAGTCTACATAGGAGTAAGCATAGAAAAGAGTTGTTGAACACTCCATAAGACTCTGCCAGGAGGGCATTGAGCAGGTGCAAGGTGTGCACAAAATCAACACGTTATAAAGTGTTGGAGAAATTGAGGGAAACCCGGAGTTATTGAACACTCTGAGGGAGAGAAGTCTCTGCAAGTGTTCATTAAGTAGATGTAGGAGTCACTTTGGTAAACCTGAAGGATTTCAGTATCCAGAAGGAAGACCTGTGCAAGGAGTGCACTAGGCCAACACTTAGATAAGTGTTGTGGAAAGTCATGTGAAGGCTCAATCAAGCACAAAGAATGCATCAAAGACAAACTAAGTTCATCTTACAATAACGGGAGGTAGAGCATCGAGTTTCTAGGAGGGCAAAAGAAATTCCTTGGAAGGACACAAAAGAGTCAGGAACCTTAAAGGTTCAAGCCAACAAAATCTTAGAAGGACTAGCGCCATCGCACATAGAGTATATGGAAGGAGTGCAAGAAGCCGAGAGCAGTCCAAGTCTTGGACAATGAGAAAAGTGCTAAGTGTGCATAAGATTAAGGACATATCGAAGTCTTGAAGTTCTGAAGCCAAGAATAACCATCCATCGTCAAGAGAAGACAGGTGGAAAAAGATCAGAATATCTAGGAGATAGAGCTCTAGAAGATTTGCATAAATCAAAGGGAAATATTCACGAAGTCGTGAAGAGCGGAGTGAATCTAGACCGTCAGATACAAAATAACATGTAGAGGAGATCCACATATTTCAGAGAAGTGGTTCTCAGGAAGGAAAGAGGAGAGAAGTGTCGAAATACTCCTGAAAGTCGAAGTCTAGAGTAGATCATAGTCATTGATCTAAGGAAGTGATGGGGATCGTTGATCCTCGCACCCATTTGCGTTCGCCGATTCAGAGTTTGGAGAAATAGGAGTTAGATGTTGTGAATAGGTTGAAGACCAAATTTCGAAGTGCCTTTCAGGGTTTATCCCTAGGAAACAGAATGAGGTCATATGAGAGAAGGGCCCTATTGTAGAAATCTAGCATTTGTGGTTAAATTTCTTCGAAGGGGCCAAGGAAGAGCCACAGGTTGATAGGACCTGCACTTTGGAGAAAGAGGGACCTCCAAAAATTGAATTGGGTTCCAATAGGGAATGGAGGAGTTGATTTGATTTAACTAACTGAATGATCCTAGATCGGGAGGTCGAGAAACCCTCATGGAGAGGAGAGAAGTGAAGGAGAGAGGGGGGGGTATGCAACAAAATGGTATTAGAGCCATGATTTTGTCTGAATATTGTAGACAAAGGAGAGATGGTGAAAGGAGACATTCTAAGACCAATAGAGTGGTATCAGAGCATGAAATTGTTTTCAGGTAGTGGAGAATAGAGGGCTAGATAATCGATTTATGTAGGTAGAAGAGACAGTCTGGCTACATCAAGTAGAGTCAGAGCTTGAATTCTTCTATAGACAGTGGGTGAAAGGAGACAGCGTGTGATGCTCTGTAGAGACTGTTGCAAGGTGTGCAATAGATGGTAGAAAACCAGGTGGGATGAAGGTGAAGAAAGATGGTTGATATAGGAGATAAGCATGGTTGAAGAGAAGAATGCCCGCAGAAGAGAAAAGAAGAATTTGATAAGGATCTCAGTGAAATCTGAGCAGAAATGGAGAAGATAGAATTGAATATGCAACAACAGGAAAAGGTACGTTGGAGGTATGAGTGAAATTTGAAAAGGACATCCAAGTGGCTTGTTCATAATTTTTTGGCCATAAGGAAATAACATGTGTTTAAAAGGTGGTTGAGGCATGTTGAGAACCTCGGTGATGTGTGAAAGAGATATTTTATAGGTCTCATAGATTTCCAGGTGGGCAATGAAAAGCGATCAATTGATATCATAAACTGTCAAGAGGGTAGAGGAGACATCCTGATTTTCCAGGTTGGCAAGGGAGAAGAGATGAGCTCAGGTGAGATTTCATGTCAGCAATGGGTGTTGACAGATGGAAAAGAGGCAGAAGAAAGGCCTCATACATATGAATATTCATGTGTAGTTGTAAGCCACGTGAGTGACTATGATGAGAAGTTAAAAGCTTCCATCACAGAGGGGGGAGATCATAGGATCATCTTGATCATTGGGGGAATTGAATTATTCCTATGAAGTAGCCAAGGAGAGGCTAGAGTATGTCTTGTCGATGCAACAATAGAAGGACAACAAGTTGAGACTATCATGGGGAATAAGGAGAAGATACTAAAGTCTTCCCCAGCAGAAGAGGAGCACCCAGTTGAATTTCTCACTTAGTGGGAGATAGAGTTGAAACTATTAGAGGATTGGTTGGACAATACAGAATCAGAAGATGGATACCAAGGGGTATCCAAGACAAAAGAAATGTGTCACCATGAGGAGTAGCTGGAGAAAACTGGAGTGGAACCAGTACTAGTGGAACTGGTAGAATATAATATGTCAGAAGAGATAGATGAGAAACATCTCGATAATGAGTCTGTAGAATCAGAGTCAGCAATAGAATGGCTATTCAAAGCCACAAGAGATGGAGGTACCATGGGGAACTAGGTTGGTTTACTCATTGACCAACATGAGGAGTTGCAGCCGAGTATATTTCATAAGAAAAGCCAGCCAACAGAGCAGCTGGAAGAGGTGATATAGAAGATAAGGGAGTTGATGATGAAGTCATAAAAATAAGTTATCAGCAAGGAGGAGTTGAACAGAGGAAGACCTACACGAGTAGTAGAGATGCAGCAGAAGCAAAAAAGAAGAGGAGCAGGAGGACAACTCTCAGAGAAAATTTGGGATCTAGGAGGATTTCAACAGAGATGGGTGTTATAATCCTTATTTGCACCAGATATGCTTACCTGGCATCAGGCCATCTCATTTTACATCTTTTTCCAAGACACTACTGAACAACTTCTTAAAAACACCCTTTTTTGGAGGCATACGTGCCCTGCTCCACTAGTGCATGTGTGTATATGCTAGATGACCCACTACAGCCCGTGTATACCTACAAAAGCGTGAAAAATAGAAATTTGCAGATGGAACACATAGTTTCAGGTAAATTACCTAAACCTTTTTATTTCCCATAGCCAGACACTCGACCAAATACCTAGCCCTTTCTAGCCTATAAAAGAAGGGTTAGGGGTTTCCTTTGGAAGGAGGAAAATAAGAGCAAATAAACTCTACCATTCTTTGTATTCCCCTTGCCCCAAGATTCTGCAACCATTTTTTGATTTCACTGAAGAGGAGAGGCATGTGTGTTAGCAGTTGGTGCATAGTAGAAGAGGAGCCCAAGACCATATTCGTGGAGCAGTGACCGATCTCACCATTGTAAGTTACTTTTGTGAAGTTAATAGAAAGAATTACTTTTCCTGTCTCGCCATATGAGGTATTTAATATTCCGTTTTGATTATATTTTATTAAAACCTCTAACCCACTAATTTATACATGAGATGCATGTTCGTAGTTCTTTGTTTATCTATTTATGAATGCAGGTTAGATTTGGTAGGAGACTTGCAGTCAAGGAGCCATCAAATGAAAAAGGATCGACATCAGACGTGGAATTTAAGGTAGAGTTACCGGATCTTTTGATTCTTGTGTCTTATGTATGAATGTAGGGTCTATGTTGGGATAATATAAAAAAGTAGGAGGCTTTCAAAGGTCATTTTCTGCGTGCATTACTAAACCCTTAATGCTAGTCCGTAGGGGGATTTCCCACTCATAACAGAATAGGAGACCGTATTGGGGAGATCTCTAGGGTTTCTTGGGGATACTTTTTTGGGTGTTTTAAATTGGTTTCATTACCTTTTTTGAGTTTCTTCAAGAGTTTGATTCATTCAAGGATTCTAGTCTTCCATACCAGTACTACTTGCCTTGACTGGCTTGACTACTTTTTTCTTTTCACGAATTTATAGAGGTATACGCGACCTGTATAAGGCCTACCTGCGTATATATGCACCCTGACTTTAGACATCCTGCGTAGATATGTTGGTTGTTGAAGTATTAGTAGCGTGCCTGAGGTCAGAAAATATTTTTTTAAAGGAGAGGCAGTCATCCTCTTCCTTGTCAGAAGTTGTCCTTCTCAGATATTTTCTAGATCTATTTCAGGGTCTCTGTCGTTGTAGTCTGTAGCTTAGATTTGACTTCAAATTATCTTTGTTTTATCAAAGTTTCCTTGCATCTTATTTATCAAAGTAAGTGTTTGGGCCTTCAAGGCATTCTAGTCTTCCATACCAGTACTCTTTGCCTGAGCTTGATTGTCATTTTTTATTTTTCTGAAAGTTACGGAGGCACACGCGGCCTGTAGTGGGTCTACATGCATGTATACATGACCTGCCTTTAGACAACCCATGTACATGCGTAGGTTACTGAAGTGACAATCATGTGCCTGTGTTGAGAAAATATTTTTTCAAGAAAAGGAAATCATCCTCTTCCCTGATTGAAGTCATACTTCTCAGGGGTTTTTTTGATCTAGTCTTGGTCTCTATTATAAGAGTCCATAGCATGAGTTTGACATTATTTTTCTTGTCTTTTTTAAAGAAATATTTCTTGTGTTTCCTTGCTTTTTTAACTTATTTTTATCTTGAGATTTTAAGAAAAATGAGTTGCATTTTGAAAAAAATTCCCCCTCATGGCCGCGGGGGCCATGAATCATGTATTCATCAGTCTCTTTTAGAATCTTTTGTTATTTCTTCTTTGATTGGAAGAAAATATTAAAAAAAAGGCATAGTTTGTTAGGTCTCTTTCTTTCTTGGAATTTTCTTTGCATTTTTATTTGAAAAAGAAAAAGAAATTAGCATAGCATTGTGTTTGCTTCTAATTTTAAAATCATTTCAAAAGAAAATTAGAAAGATAATAGTTCTTTTCTAGTGTTCTTATCATTTCTTCTTTCTGCAAGAGTCTTAACAACATCAGTTGCACTACCACACCTTTTGAGTAAATCAATCCTTAAAAAGAATGCTAATTAAAAACAACTAGACTTTTATGTTGTAGGGTCAACAAACTAGTTTAGGGTTAGGGCCTTGAATTAGGTTGGAGAGGAAACTCTTCAAGGCCATTAAATAAAACATTGGAGTCTGAGTTAGGGAGTGTATAACTCCAATAACGTGGAAGTTATTTGGGACCCCCCTCTAACACAGGAGATAAACACGAGGTCATGTGCAGAAAGGTAGCGGAGATAACCCTTCCAAATCCGGACCAAATGTAGTGGAGAACGCATATAGAGGGCTTATCTTGGCATTTCATTGATCACATTTTCCACAGAGCTTCATGGGTATCAAATCTATTCGAGGTCCTCAGTCGTCTTTCATAACACTTTCTTTCGAAACCCTTGATAGGTTTCAGACTTGATACCCTTCTCATTGCAGTCTACCCGACTGTCGACTGTACCCGTCTGGTGACTGTTCGTGTGCTGGAAACTTAGTTTCCTTTATTATAGGGACTTACATAGGTGATTGCGGGGGTATACCACGGTACCTAGGGTAGACATCGGGCCATGATTTATAGAGTATACCCAAAGGGTACTTCTGTATTTAAGTTGCACTTTCATTAATAAGATTCTCTAGTGTTGGCTGGTGTAACTATTCTTCCAATTAGTTATTCGTTTGCTTGATTTGCCCTTAGGAACTTTTAGTGTGTGCTTTGTGCTCCCTAGTTTTCCATAGTGATTTATTTAGTCATGGTTGTGGGCATTTTACCTAGGGTGTTATACCACCCACTCCATTGGTCGTGAGGACTTTTCAGTCTTCCTCTTAGAAATGTGGAGCCACCTCTTTATAGGCGTTGTTTTGATAACACTGGTTTTTCAAAGTCAGTGTGTGAGACTTTTATGGACTTGAACGATCCCACAAGGGGAGTGTTGGAGCCGCCCCTGTTTTTTCACCTTACGCAAATTTAGAAAAATCTGATACTTGTGATCTAGAGTTGTTTTTTCTTTTCCTTTCCTTCCAAAAATCATAAAACTCTGAATGAAGCTTTTTGTTGCCCGAATAAGTAATCCTTGTCACTTACTAAAGGCCCGTTTTTCACAAGTATGTTTGTCCTTAAATATTTTTCCAAGTTTCGTGATCTCTCAAGCCAGACCCCTCATTCCTTGAAATCACAAAGTCCCGAATCGCGAGAAGTGCAAACTCAGTTTTAATTTTCATCCAAGGCAAGAATGGTATAAGACCGGTATCCCTTGGATATGACATCCTCGGGGTTTCGCTCTTTCGCCATTTCTCGATCCTAAATTTTTCTTTTCCCGACCCCGAGAGTCGACAACACGATAATTTCCTATAACTTTAGTCAAAAACCAAGAGTAAAAACTAACCATAGTCAGACTCGGTTCTCGGTACATCGCCACTCGTCTCTCTCTTTTATAGAGACGAAA
>JZKD02S1218779.1:181725-197236 GCA_000966675.3 Picea glauca | reverse complement strand
CCTAAGCCGACATAAATAAAATAGCATTACTAATCTAATATGCCCCAATTAAGGGGTAATGAGCCAATATTAGGGCTTAACATTGTGGCTCCCAAAAGAATACACATGAGGTCTACTCCACATATACTTCCGGAAACGCCAAAAACTGACCTAGATAATAATATCAAGAAAGGAAAGACCTCTCAAGAAGGACTTTCAGCTGTTGTACCAAGTGATTTTGGTAATTTACATGATTTTTCTTTTAAAACTCTAGTACCTATATCCAATTCTCCTTTTATACCATCTGCTAGAGTTTCCAGAAGTTTGTATTTTGAAATATTTCATGTTGAACTTCGCCCTTCTAGTATTCATTTGGAAGGAGAAATTTTTGAAACCCCTGTTTCCCCTCATATTGTAAAGTGGTTTAGACCCAGGAGCTTCAAATATTTTCTCACTTTGGGTTTTCCTACTCCTCCTCCTATCAAAGTTGTTGTAACTAAAGAGGGGGAAACTTATTTTCCTTTGAACCCTATACCATTCTCGTCCAACACTCAGTTGCCTCTCCTTTCCCTTAGAAACATAGGTGCAGTCCTCCCTGCCCAAAATCCATCTCCCACTTGTTCTCCTAAAGTTCACATCCCAATAGTAGGTGCTAATTGTTGCGCCTCAGAAATGTCATATTTTCATCTACCTTTCCCTTCATAATTCTTCACATTTCATCGCCCATTAACATTTTATGATATAATTTTCATAAATATACTTTGGTTTCACCTTATTATTCTCCACTTTATTCATTTTAGTATTAAAAGGGATTTTGTGATTAAATATTATAAAATCAACATGTTTTCATATATATCTCAAAAATGTGTGAGCTTTGTAATGTGTAAGAATATGTGAAGGATTAATTTAAAAGGACTTCTCTAATACTTTAAGATTTGAGGAGATAATTAAAGCCTATTCTAATGGCGCGGCGCTCCTACACACCCCGCAGGTTCTCTGCGCCTGACCTCTCGGTCTTTAAGGATTTCTCAGTGTTCCCTTCTGAGCCGAAGTGGCCCTTTGGACTCCCAATGGAATCCCTGTGAAAAAACCGATCCACAGGTCCTTAATTCAACCACACGGTTCTCTGCACTCAACCGTGATCTTTCCCTGATCTTAATTCTGAGTTTCGAGGTTTCGAAATCCTCGATGACAAGAGTTCCTGTCCTCTTGAACTCCTGATCTCTGATGAGCAATTTCACCGATACGTGCCCTTTACGTGTTAGCCCTCCTGGCTATGCTCTGGTCCATGTGAACACTAATTAATAAGACCACAACCTTATCCTTCTTTCGGGGTTTTGGACTTCAAAATCCTGATGCGCTCTAATTTCCGTTAGCCTTCTAGGCTAGACTCCTGTCCCACATGACCACTATCTCACAAGACCGTAGCCTTGTTTCCCATCGGCGTTTCGAACATCGAAATGTCGAAATGCATAAACATTTTGTCCTCAGAATCCCCGATATCCTGATATGACATCAGCTTCCACTAGTCCCCTGGGCTAGACCTTTTGGTCCATACGACCTCCCTCTATATGACTGCAGTCATACCACCTATCGGGGCTTCAAGGTTTCAAATGCTGAAATGCACTTGTCCATGGGATTGTCGATCCCTCGAATCCCAATTCTCCGCTATGCTAACATCTGGCCCCACGATGGCACCTTCCTCCTTGTCGGGGTTTCGGACTTCGCGATTCTAAAATCCATAAACACCTTGTCACCAGGATTCCCGATATCCCAATGACCCAAATGCCGATAGACAACTTCCTGTCGGGACTTTTCCTGAAGGCTTCGATTGCTTCCATGCATCCCTAGAATGGACGGTTCAGGTTACTCCTCACGTTTTCAAGACTTCTGATGTCCCAACTTTCACGACCTCAGGAACTCTGATGTGACAAAGTACCAATGGGAACTCGATCTCCGCCATGTGTCTCCACTAATGGATGGTCCAGATCATTCCCAGGATTTCGAGACTTGAAATGTCCTGACTTTCTCGACCTCAGGAACTCTGATATCTCGAGTGTCGATATATCGATATGTCTAGTGCCCGGATCTCCGGAATGGACGATCGCGTGACACGCATCCTCTCTCAGATGAATGGCCCAGATTTGTGTCGGGATTTTCAAGATGGACTTACCCGATCTCCTGTCCATGGGAATGTTGATATCCCGACTCCCAATGCCTCGATCTCCTCCACGTGTCCCAACTGACAGACAATCTAGATCTTCCCAGGAATTGTCCTATAGAAATTCCTGATCTCTTGTCCACGTGACTCCCGATTTCATGAATGCCAATATCCTGATGGTTGTTGGGACTTCTACCTGGCGTGAGAAGGGTTAAACCCTGTGCACCTTCTGTCCGTTCCGACGACCGACGGGATTTCTGAATGAGATCCAACATCTCACGATCTCCCCCTTCTGTGCGCTCCTCCTATTACTCCCTGGATGTGAAAACCAATAGTCCAGATCTCTTTTCTCCAGTCAATCTGATGGTTGTTGTGCTCCCTCCTGAGCTTGCACACTTCGTCCCAGACTTGGAAGAATTTCCAAGTTTCCAAAGGTTTCAACCTTTGTCTTCTCCTCTCTACGAGCTCCTTTACCTGAGTTCTCACCTGCATATTGTTCCCCCTGAGCTTCTGGGAACTCTAAACTCCTCCAAAGAGTTCTTCAACCTCTGCACTCCTTGCAGCTATGCTATGTGCCTGAAAGCACTCTCCCTCTTGAGCTTTTACTCCTTTTTAATCCTCGAAGGATCCTTTGACTTCTGTGCCTCTGCAGAGTCTTCACGCACACGCAGTGCTGTCTCTCCTGAGCTGCTCAAACACTCAGACCCCTAAGGGATTTTGTCTTTCTTCCTCTCTCCTGCAGATGGAGAAATATGGATGCCCTCCTGGCTATCCTTTTGTTCAAGCAACTTCTTGTTGAGTGCTACAGGGTGTTCAACAACCCTGTGAAGATCCCTCAGTGGATTCTTCCTTCAATTACAGAACTCAAAGAGTTCTCTTCTTCCTGTGCCTATCTTCACACTGACTCAAATGCCCACCTGGAAAAGTTTCTTTTCATAGAACGTTCAATAGTTTTGTCCCCTTCTCTCTGTGCCTATCTGCACACTGTCTCTATGCCCTCCTGGCATAGTGTCTTCTTCCAAAACTTCCAGCAGTTCTGTCTCCTTCTGTGCACTTATGCACCTGCTCAATGCCCACCTGGAAGATCTCCCAGAATCCTTAGTGATTCTATTTCTTCCTATCTAAATTCACAACAAAGTTCTTCTTCAGCACCCTGTGCCTGTGCTCAATGCCCACTTGGTATAGCTCTCAGAATCCTCAGTGATTCTGGTTCTCCTTGAGAACTCACAGCAGAGTTTTCCCTCTTTGAATTCCTTGTACCTGCTCAATGCCCACTTCGTAGAGCTTCACAAAACTCCTCAGATCTTCTGTCTGCAACTGTGTGTCTTTTCCCACAGCCGGGCCTCCAAGGTGTTTAGCAACCTTGAGGTCTTCCTCCTGAGTTGTTGACTCTAGTTCTTGTGCCGCAACATGTCTTTTTCTGAACCCGTAGTGTTCATAAGTGCATCCTCTGTGCACAACTATCAGAACCCGCAGCATTTTGTCACACCCTCTTGGTGTGAAGCCTCAAAGACCTTCACCTGAAATCAGACACACTCCTACAAATGCATGATAACAACATACATTCATAGCATACAATGGAACACTCATAGACATTCACATAACACATAATTCATGGAGGAAAAACTGCTTCTGTTTATATTAAAAATGGMAAACTCTTATATTTACAATGGTGTTCATGAGCACAACCTGTAACAAGGTCTCARATCTTCTCTCTTCTTCTCTCTACATGCAAATTCTCTTCTATCTCAACTTAACTCAACTACTCCAAAATGAGATACAAAATCTCTTWTACCTGAGGGGGCTCTTCGAGCTCTTCCCTCCAACCTACCTACCCTATTCAATTACATTGAATGGGTTGTCTAGTCCAGCATCTGGATCTAGATCTCAGCCTTACAAACATTAAAGGCCTATGTACTTAATGCCTACACAAAGGCACGGCTCTATGGCTCACCAGCCTAAACATTAAATTACATTCAATTCAGATTTCAAATGAGGCTGCGCCTCTCTCTTCATCCTTGAATGCATGCGCTCGACGTGGTTGGCTGGCTAGTTGGATGACGTGGAGAGATTCTCTTGCATCATACTCCTCAACTACAAAATTCATGATCTCCTGCTCATGACCTTCCCATATCTCAGCTTTGGAAATCCCCCTGGATCCCAAATCATTCTCTGGAGTTGTTCATCCACTCCATTCTGTTGTTGCTGCTGCTTCTGCACTGCTGCTGCTGCTGCTTCTCTTTTGCTCAACTGCACCTCGCTAGCAATTTCTTCTGACCCCAACATTAGCCTTTTGATCTCTTCGATTTCTACATCCAGCTACTCTAGTGGTTGGTCATGTTCATGCAGTCTCCTCAGCTGCAAAAACTTTCTGTAATTGGGTAGATCATCATGATCTCCCATGCCTCCTTCATTAGTCTCCAACTTTACCTATTGGATGTGCATGTTCTACACCTTCACCCTTTCTTCCAGAGCTTCAATTTCCTCATATAGATCAGCCAAACAAATGTTGTCTGCCTCTTCTTCTTCTTATGCAAACTCCCATGTTGTAGTCTTTTCAGCTTCCTGGCTGAAAATACTGAGTCATTCCTTAGAATGCTCATCATCCTCTCCTGCTTCTTTTGCTATCAGCTTCAGTGCTACAACTTCTTTAGCTTCCTGGCTGAGAGCGTTGAGACACTCCTCAGAATGCTCATTTTCTTCATCTACTTGGGCAGCTTCCAAAGTTTTCTCCAAGTCTTCTTTCCTCCTGACAGTCATAGCTGACTATTCTTCTACTGTTGCTGCACCCGCAACACAGATTTTTGCCTCCTCCTGGGCAAGCGGTAGGAATACCTGAATTCCTCCAATCATTAGAGGGTCCCTCAGATCCTCCTCTTCTATCAACTACACTTGCTGATCTAAATCCACCTCTGAATTTATGAGACCCTCCAACAGTCTCATCTGCTCTGTCAGCTCCTCAGGCTGATTCCAACTCACTTCCGAGTTCATGAGACCTTCAGACAGTCTCATCTGCTCATCCTTGCCCACTTGGAAATATGGGATGCTTCTTTTTCTCTCCTGGCAGGTTATGAGATCAACTGATCCCATCTTCATCAGCAACCCTTGTTGAATTGAACTCACCTACGAGTCCATGAGACCTTCAGATAGCCTCGAATGCTCATCTCTACCCACCTGGAAATATGAGATGCTTCTGCTTCCCTCCTGATAGTCTGTGAGATCCCGCAGTGATCTCATTTCATTTCCTAGCTAGCAATGTGAAATTCCTTAGTTGTCCTCATGACAGTCCATGAGATCCTGCAGTGATCTCAACTCATTGCCCACCTGGCAAACTGGAATTTCTATTCTGTCTTCCTAACAGTTCTTGAGATCTTCAGCTGATCTCATTTCACTTTCTCCATCATCGAGACCTCTCCCAGTCTCTAGTTCACACATCTGAACCATTTCTTCTTCTGGTCGATTGAGGTTTTCAGCATACCTCAACCATCTTTTCAACAACCTATGCTGTCTTCTGACCATCAGCTCCTTGACTAGCCATTTTTCCTTCGGCTCCTTCATGGGCCATTCACGCATCCATCTTGACCTCTTATCCTTCTGCATCCATAGTTCGAGCTTCTCTATGTATGCCCTTAATTCATAGAGCTATTTATCCATTTCTACAAGATTTTTTGCTTTTCTTTTCTTCCCAGCATGCCTATGGTCTTCAGTAACCATGGTGTTGTCCTTGTCTTCTTTCCTAGAAAACCTACTGCTATCACTCTGCACCAAGAGTATTACCAGCTTCATCCTCCTACAGTCTCCCTGACTGTCTTCTTGATTGCTGCCTACCTGCAAACAATCTCCACAGAGTCTCCAACACTCTGTCTTCTCCCTCTGCTTGAAATATACAAACAAAGTTCTCGCTCTGATACCACTTGATGTGTATTAGAGTGCTCCTTACTTCTTATGCCTCTCTTGCCTGAAAGATACAAACAAGAATCAGGCTCTAATACCACTTGATGTCGCGACGCTCCTACATACCCCGCAGGGTCTCTGCACCTGACCTCCCAGTCTTTAAGGATCGCTCAATGTTCCCTTCTAAGTCGAAGCGGCTCTTTGGACTCCCAATGGAATCCCTGTGAAAAACCCGATCCACAGGTCCTTAATTCAACCACACAGTTCTCTGCACTCAACCGTGATCTTTCCCTAATCTTAATTCTGGGTTTTGGGGTTTTGAAATCCTCAACGACAAGAGTTCTTATCCTCTCGAAATCCTGATCTCTGATGAGCAATTTCATCGATACACACCCTTTACACGTTAGCCCTCCTAGCTATGCTCTGGTCCATGTGATCGCTAATTCATAAGACCGCAGCCTTATCCTTCTTTTAGGGTTTTGGACTTCAAAATCCCAATACGCTCCAATTTCCGTTACCCTTCTAGGATAGACTCCTGGCCCACATGACCACTATCTCACAAGACCGTAGCCTTATTTCCCATCGGGGTTTCGAACATCGAAATGTCGAAATGCATAAACATTTTTTCCTCAGAATCCCCGATATCTCGATATGACGTTAGCTTCCGCTAGTCCCCTGGGCTAGACATTTTGGTCCATATGACCTCCCTCTATATGACTGCAGTCATACCACCTATCAGGGCTTTAGGGTTTCAAATGCTAAAATGCACTTGTCCAAGGGATTATCAATCCCTCGAATCTTGATTCTCCGCTATGCTGAAAGCTAGCGCCACGATGGCACCTTCCTCCTTATCGGGGTTTCGAACTTCGTGATTCTAATATGAATAAACAAATTGTCACCAGGATTCCCAAAATCTGAGATGCTTCCACTACCCTCCTGGCAGTTTGTGAGATCCCGCAGCGATCTCATTTCATTGCCCAGCTAGCAATGTGAAATTCCTTGGCTGTCCTCATGACAGTCCGTGAGATCCTACAGTGATCTCAACTGTGTTTCCCACCTGGAAAACTGGAATTTCTATTCTTCCTTCCTGGCAGTTCTTGAGATCTTCAGCTGATCTCATTTCACTTTCTCCATCATCGAGACTTCTCCCAGTCTCTGGTTCACACATATGAACCATTTCTTCTTCTAGTCCATTGAGGTTTTCAGCATACCTCAACCATCTTTTTAACAGCCTACGTTGTCTTCTGACCATCAGCTCCTTGATTGGCCATTTTGCCTTCGTCTCCTTCATGGGCCATTCACGCATCCATCTCAGCCTCTTATCCTACCACATCCATAGTTCGATCTTCTCTATGTCTGCCCTTAATTCATAGAGCTCTTTATCCATTTCTGCAAGCTTTTCTGCTTTGCTTTTCTTCCCAGCATACCTATGGTCTTCAGTAACCATGGTGGTGTCCTTGTCTTCTTTCCTAGGAAACCTGTTGCTGGCACTCTGCACCAAGAGTGTTACCAGATTCATCCTCCTATAGTCTCCCTCACTGTCTTCTTGATTGTTTCCTACCTGCAAACAATCGCCACAGAGTCTCCAACACTCTGTCTTCTCCCTCTGCTTGAAATATACAAACAAATTTCCTGCTCTGATACCACTTGATGTGTATCAGAGTGCTCTTTACTTCTTATGCCTCTCTTGCCTGAAAGATACAGACAAGAATCAGGCTTTGATACCACTTGATGGCACGACATTCCTACATACCCCGCAGGGTTTCTACGCCTGACCTCCCGATATTTAAGGATCGCTCAGTGCTCCCTTCTGAGCCGAAGTGTCTCTTTGGACTCCCAATGGAATCCCTGTGAAAAACCCATTCCACAGGTCCTTAATTCAACCACACGATTCTCTGCACTCAACCGTGATCTTTTCCTGATCTTAATTCTAGGTTTCAGGGTTTCGAAATCCCAATGACAAGAGTTCTTGTCCTCTCGAACTCCTGATCTTCGATGAGCAATTTCATCGATATGCGCCCTTTACGCGTTATCCCTCCTAGCTATGCTCTGGTCCATGTGACCGCTAATTCATAAGACCGCAGCCTTATCCTTCTTTCGAGGTTTTGGACTTCAAAATCCCTATGCGCTCCAATTTCTGTTAGCCTTCTAGGCTAGACTCCTGGCCCACATGACCACTATCTCACAAGACCACAACCTTGTTTGCCATCGGGGTTTCAAACAATGAAATGTCGAAATGCATAAACATTTTTTCCTCGGAATCCCCGATATCCCGATATGACATCAGCTTCCGCTAGTCCCCTGGGCTAAACCTTTTGGTCCATATGACCTCCCTCTATATGATCGCAGTCATACCACCTATCGGGGCTTCGGGGTTTCAAATGCTGAAGTGCACTTGTCCACAGGATTGTCGATCCCTTGAATCTCGATTCTCCGCTATGCTGACAGCTGGCCCCACAATGGCACCTTCCTCCTTGTCGAGGTTTCGGACTTCGCGATTACGAAATGCATAAACACCTTGTCACCAGGATTCTCGATATCCCGATGACCCAAATTCCGATAGACGACTTCCTGTTGGGACTTTTCTCAAAGGATTCAATTGTTGCCACGCGTCCCTAGAATGGACAGTTCAGGTTACTCCTCATGTTTTCGAGACTTCTGATGTCCTGAATTTCATGACCTCAGGAACTCTGATGCGCCAAAGTACCGATGGGCGCTTGATCTATGCCACGTGTCTCCACTAACAGACGGTCTAGATCGTTCCCGATTTCGAGACTTGAAATGTCCCGACTTTCTCGACCTCAGGAACTCAGATATCATGAGTGTCGATATCCCGATATGTCTAGTGCTCGGATCTCCAGAATGGATGATCGCATGAAACGTGTCCTCTCTCAGATGGATGGCCCAGATTTGTGTCGAGATTTTCAAGATGGACTTACTCGATCTCCTGTCCATGGGAATGCCGATATCTTGACTCCCGACGCCTCGACCTCAGCCACGTGTCACAACTGACGGACTGTCTAGATATTCCTAGGACTTTTCCTATAGAAATTCCCGATCTCTTGTCCTCGTGACTCCTGATTTCATGAACGCCAATATCCCGATGGTTGTCGGGACTTCTGCCTGGCATGAGAAGGGTTAAACCCCGTGCACCTTCTGTCTGTTCCGATGGCTGACGGGATTTCTGAATGAGATCCAACAGCTCACGATCTCCCCCTTCTGTGCGCTCCTCCTATTACCCCCTGGACATGAAAACCAATAGTCCATATCTCTTTTCTCCAGTTGATCTAACAGCTGCTATGCTCCCTCCTGAGCTTGCGCACTTCGTCCCAGACTTGGAAGAATTTCCAAGTTTCCAAAGGCTTCAACCTTTGTCTTCTCCTCTCTATGAGCTCCTTTACCTGAGTTCTCACCTACGTATGAAAATGTTGTTCCCCCTGAGCTTCTAGGAAATCTAAACTCCTCCAAAGAGTTCTTCAACCTCTGCACTCCTTGAAGCTATACTCTGTGCCTGAAATCACTCTCCCTCCTGATCTTTTACTCCTTTCAAATCCTCGAAGGATTCTTTGACTTCTGTGCCTCTACAGAGTCTTCACACACACACAGTGTTGTCTCTCCTGAGCTGCTCAAACACTCAGACCCCTAAGGGATTTTATCTTTCTTCCTCTCTCCTACAGATGGAGAAATATGGATGTCCTCCTGGCTATCCTTCTTCTCAAGCAACTTCTTTCTGAGTGTTACAGGTTGTTCAACAACCCTGTGAAGATCCCTCAGTGGATTCTTCCTTCAATTACAGAACTCAAAGAGTTCTCTTCTTCCCATGCCTGTCTGCACACTGACTCAAATGCCCACCTGGCAGAGTGTATTTTCACAGAATGTTCAGCAGTTCTGTCCCCTTCTCTCTATGCCTATCTACACACTGTCTCTATGCCCTCCTAGCAGAGTGTCTTCTTCCAGAACTTCTAGCAGTTCTATCTCCTTCTGTGCACCTATGCACCTGCTCAATGCCCACCTGGCAGATCTCTCAGAATCCTCATTGATTCTGTTTCTTCCTATCTGAACTCACAGTAGAGTTCTTCTTCAGCACCCTGTGCCTATGCTCAATGCCCCACTTGGCAGAGCTCTCAGAATCCTCAGCGATTTTGGTCCTCCTTGAGAACTCACAACAAATTTCTCCCTCTGTGCACTCCTTGCACCCACTCAATGCCCACTTGGCAGAGCTTTGCAGAACCCCTCAAAGCTTTTGTCTGCAACTGTGTGTCTTTTCCCATAGCTGGGCCTCCAAGGTGTTCAGCAACCTTGAGGTCTTCCTCTTGAGTTGTTGACTCCAGTTCTTGTGCCGCAACACATATTTGTCTGAACCCACAGTGTTCAGAAGTGCATCCTTTGTGCACGGCTATCAGAACCCGCAGCATTCTGTCACACCCTCCTATTGTGAAGCCTCAAAGACCTTCACCTAAAATCAGACACACTCCTGCAAATGCATGATAACAACATACATTCATAGCATACAATGGAACACTCATAGACATTCACATAACATAGAATTCATGCAGGAAAAACTGCTTCTATTTATATTAAAAATGGAAAATGCTTGTATTGACAATGGTGTTCCTAAGTGCGGCCTGTAAGAAGGTCTCGTCTCTTCTCTCTTCTGCTCTCTACAAGCAGATTCTCTTCTATCTCAACTTAACTCAACTACTCCAAAATGAGATACAAAATCTCTTTTACTTGAGGGGTCTCTTCGAGCTCTTCCCTCCAACCTACCTATCCTATTCAATTACATTGAATGGGCTGTCTAGTCCAGCATCTGGATCTAGATCTCAGCCTTACAAACATTAAATGCCTATCTACTTAATGCCTGCACAAAGGCACAACTCTATGGCTCACCAGCCTAAACATTGAATTACATTCAATTCAGATTTCAAATGAGGCTGCACCTCTCTCTTCATCTTTGAATGCATGCACTTGATGTGGCTGGCTGACTGAGGTGGAGAGATGCTCCTGCATCATATTCCAAGGAGAATATCATGGAGATTTGGTTGGCATATATTATCCAATATATATGAGAGATATGTTTGAGGATTTGAAGGGATTATAATTTGCAATAATGTGAAAGAGGTTGAGAGAAAAGTGGATTTGTAATTATGAGATGGTTATCTTATCTTCAAGGATCTCATGTATAAAAGAGAGTGATCTCTCTTCATGAGGGAGTAAAAATCAGTAAGTAGTAATAATTGAGGAATAATTTGGTAGTTAGTGAGTAGTCATTGAGTAGTCCTTAGGATTTTAAAAAGAAAGGGATTCTTAGCTTGGATTCATAGTTTTGGTTTTCATGCTTTCATTATTATGTTATGAAGATTGGTTTGATTATTGTTATGTAAGATTGCTTCATTGGTGTGAGCTCACATATGTTGTTGTGTCATTCAAATCTTCACATGTTGTATTTTATTTTCCTTCATGTAGTTCTCCATTCCTAGATTAATTTCATTTACACAATTTCATTCCAGTCGTAGGTTTTAGCAATTCAATTCCAAGTCGTGTGTTTCAATTTCCTACATTAGGTTAATGATTCAATTTCAGTTGTATCTCAGACATTAGATTAGATTAGTCCTGCTTCAATCCTGCATATACTTTTCATGTGCTTTGTATGTTTACGAACCTAGAATTGAAAAATTAGATAGTTGGGCAAGTACTAAAATGAATTTAATTCAACATTAGTTTGGCCCAATATAACGACTGTCGTTCCCTTGTTAATATTGTTGTTCCATTTACAGGAATTGTCGTTCATTTGAATAGGACAACTGTCATTCCCCTTACGATTATTTTTCCTTTACATTTTTTTCATCTTTGGAGGACATTGAAAATTAAAGGTAATAACCTGAGTAGGAAACAAGTAAAATTCTTATTCCAGCGCTTACCTTCAGCTAATGCATAGAGGTTGGTTTTAGGACATCATTAGAGCCCAACATTTTGGCGTCATTGTCGGGGAAGCACAATGGATTGACGTATCATTTTTTTTTCATTTCAATTCATGCAAGTGTGATATAGATGTTTTGGTAAGGGTTCACAACAACTAACTGAATAGAGACTCCTCATGTTCTCCCTACCAACTAGGTAAAAGTAATTTCAATTTCTACAAATTTCAATTTTCGCAAGAGTAGTTTCAATTTCTGCAAATTTCAATTTATGCAAGAGTGTTTAATTTCTGCAAGTGTGATCTACATGTGTTGGTTCTAAGGGTCATATAATCCCTGAGCAGAGACTTCTCACTGTCCCTACCAACTATCAAGAGCGTTTAATTTCTGCAACTGTGAAGATTAATTGTTTTATGTTTTAGCAAGAGTGTTCTTATTTAAGATTTTCATTTTGATGTGGGTGCTGTAAGAATCCTTTTTTTAACATGGTTTAACAATGAATTTCATATTGGAACTACTCACTCAGATCTTGGCAGATGTCGAGATTTCCTCTTCCCAGGAAGAGGAGATCTTGACAAGGATCAAAGATTCGAATGCTCCTCCAAAAACAATTGAAGATCCAACATCTGAAGACTCTTATGCATTCGATGATGAACAATTGATCAAAAAGGAGATCGAAGAAGATGAAGAGGAGTTACAACATGATCTGAGTGAGGAACAACGTGCCTATGAAAGCCTTATCAAGCAATGGTTCCAAATAAGTACTAGATTAGATAAATTTCATTTTTGTTTTTATTCAGTTAAATCATAGTGACATCAATTCAATTTGTTCATTTTTGTATATTTCTATTTTTCATGCGTAAAAATGAAAATGAACACAATTTTATTACGATTACATGAATGGCTCCACTGGAAGTTTAATTACACAACTAATTGTTAATTCTAATTAGCATAGAGTAAGTAGGATTTTATTTTCAAGTTTTTTTTTATTTTTTAGAATAAGTATGCTCTCCTTTGTGCTTCATGTGATCTCGAGGATCAGAAATTAGGATGATTATGAAGTTTCATGAATGATAAATTGTTGACAATAAAAAAATGCCCAATCCAATTGTTCATCTTCAATTTCAAATTATACATCTCCATTTGCTAAACAAATTTCTTTATTTAATTGTTTAAATTTCTCTTTTAAATCTAGGAATAATACAAAATTAAAACAAAATTAAAACAAAAAGTTTCATTGTCTTAAACTAGTTTTCTAATTTTATTTGGTTTATATTTATTTTAGAATGTAGATAAAAACAAAATCTTTAAAATAAAAAAATAAATATAAAATAAATGCAGAAATGGAACTGAAGATATCTCACAAACTGGGATCTGGGTTCTTATGAGTTTTGGACAGGAAGTGTAGTATGTGATGATAAAAAAACCCATTACATTTTAGGCCAACTTAGTACACGGTTTTCAAGAAAATAAATATAGTCACCTTCATCCATTTTTTAGTTTTCTAAAAAATTGTGATGTGGGTATTGCTGATTTTCAGCGTGTAGAAGCATTCGGACCATAGGAACCTTCCTGCAAAATTTCATCTCAACCCAATTCTTCATTTTTGATAAAATTGCATTTGACGTTCGCTGTTACACCCTGCAAATACACCCCGGTAGTAGCCTACAACAAAAACAATAATAATAAAAAAATTGAATGCAATTCATATCACAATAATAGAACTTGGCTAGGAGATCTGATTTTATGGGCAGAGATTATGGGGTGAAACCCCTTCCACGCCACTCTTTGTGGTGTGTTTTCAATGATTTAATGACTTGGAAATGATTTAATGACTTGAAAATGAAAATTATGCGCCTATAATGTTGGTTGCATGAGAGAAGGTGGATTTTAATTTTGAGTGTTTTTTTTTCCATTTTTCCGTTAGTATCATTTGGATTTTTATTTTTGCATTTTCCTTTGATATGTAAAACAAAGACAATTAAAAATATATATATATATAATGTTTTTACAGGAATAAGAACAAATTATAAAATCAAAAACAACAAAAAAAAATAAAAACTATAAAGACTTGCTTGTCTGATTGTTTCCATATTATTGCTACTATAAACTTGACCCGACATTGGCAACTTAACAAATGTTCAATAAAAGAAAATGTCTAAGGTTTTATCGTGCTATGCGAGGGATTCATACTGGCCAATAATTTGCATGTTCTACTTTTCATTGATGCTTTTTGAATTTTGTTTTCAATTGAATTTTATTCAATGAAGTTTTATTTGCAATTTTCTTTCTTTTAGATAGTTAATAAAATGAAAAAATAAAAAACAACACAAAAAAATTTGCAAATGGATTTTCACATTTCCTGAAAGCATAATTGGAATCATGCTTTAATATTTTTATGCTAAAATTATTGTGAATTCACTTCACTAGGTATTCACAAAAAGGATTGTCAAAAAATGCGGTATCACCAGCCGGTAAAAACACATTTCATTCTCTTCATTTGGTTGATAGCATTAGTATCAATTTCTGCACTTTATGTTTTTGATATTATCACACTATTTGATTCATATTAGTGCTAACATTTTACAGGTTCAAAGACTATCAAATTTCTTGCAGAAGTGAATTTCAAGAATCATAGAAACATTTCAGAAAAAAAGAATGATTTGTTGATTGCTTGAAGGAGTTGTTACTCATCATAAACATCATGGCATTTGTTGTTACGCATAGACCTTTCATAAACCCATTTACATCATGAATGTTTACCCACATTTTTTTCCTCAAAGCACATTGGCCATCCCTGTGTTGAAGTCTATCATCCATTTCCTTATCCTTCATGGCTTCACACGTGCCTACTTTTCTGAGTCGCATACATCTCTTTATATTTTTCAGTTCATTTTTCCTTGTCAATAAAACTATCCAGCTCCCTTTCCATGACTCTATTGCCTAGCCCTAAACACTATTTCTACTGAGATATTTTCATTTATAGTCCTACCAATCCTTTTACAAACTCTCATTGACTGATGTGGGATTCCTTAAGGCCCACCTTTCAACAAGTCTTTCCCCATCGACCTCAATGTTGGTCACTATAATTGCTTAATTAATTTCAAACAACCAAGTGAAACATAAATTATCAACCCAGGGAAGTATTTTGTTTCAAAGGTAGCCACACACTATATATGCTCAATTCCAAGAGCACTTAGTGTTGTAGTAAAGAAATCTATACTAATAATACTTGCTCAATGAACTGAAGCTCTGAATTAAATCACAAAAAAGTAACCTCCCTATTGCAATCCCTTAAAGTTCAATCTAAGAATCCTGGATTATATTAAAATTAATACTTGCAATGGAAAGACAATTATTCTGTAGTCAAAGAACAGGACCCTTACTCTCAAACAGAGACTTCAGCATTAACACTCTTTTCATGAAATCAATAATGCATAAAATAATTAACTCTATCTAACAGAAGACAAAGCACTTAGTTCCTTTCTGTTTAAGCAGGAGCCTTGAGCCTTACTTCTGTTGTAGCACACTTGTGAGGTTGAGGTCTATAGAGAACAGG
>JZKD02S1218779.1:120586-137508 GCA_000966675.3 Picea glauca | reverse complement strand
ACGAGCTATTTTCATCAAATGTATGTGATTGGAGTTGGAGAAGAATTACTTCCTTCACTGTTTCGTGAATGTTGTAGTAAATGAGCAAGAACAATTAATTTTTTTGTCAAGTTATTTGGTGCAATGTTTTGATTTTCCTTGCTTTAAATGATGAAAGTAAATCAATGTGCTTCTATGTGATGAATGTCTTGGTAGATGAATTATTTTTCTTTCCATGACATTGATTACAGTTGTGTTTCTTTCTCTATGATAAGTATTTTACCTCAACTATGTGATGAGTGTCTCGGTAGATGAATTATTTTACCTACCTTGATCTTAATCATATATGCGTCTTCTTTATGTTAAGTAGTTTTCTCAGACAACAGTTGGATGCTCTTTCGGTTAAAGTATTATTACTAAGACCTTCGGCATAGGATCGTTGTCTTCATGTTCAAGTAGCGGGTTATACCAAACTCGACCCCTTCCCAATAGTTAAAACCCTTGTCCTATCTTCATCAAGTTGGTTTATACTGACTTGCATCTCTTGTACCTGCCCCACCTAAGAGAAAATACAGAAAAAATTGTCTTAACCGAAGGAAGATCATTCACCAGAAAACACAAAAGCTCATCGATAATTTGGCCAGATTGTAAAATCTGGAGAACCATTCCACTCCAAACACTGTAGATTCTAATTGGGCCTCAGTGATGGGTTCTTGTTGTTGAATCAGGGGATTTAATCCCTATCAACAGAATTGGCGCTAGAAGGAGGGCCTGAGAATGAATGGCTGAATATGTAAGTTATATGATATTTCAAATAACCTATAGATTCATAATAGCCCACATGCATGGCTAGTCATCCAACAGACAACCCACCTTTACTGAATACTCCCAAAGAGGATAACTCACCCCACTTAGAGGAAGGATATCTTCACCCTAAAATACCTTACACCCACCCTCATGAGGAAGTGAATCAACTCAGAAGGATTACCAGAGCCTATGCTCGAAAAATTGACGTGTTTCCCTTCACCCCCATCCTCCCTGAAAGAAAACAACAAAGTAGACTAGTAGTCAGCACTCTCAATGAAGTTTTCGTACACTCTATCGAAGACTTAATAGACTTTGCGATCACTGAAATCCAAGAACCTCTTGAACTCATACCCGAACCGCTAGTTGATGACATCTCTGATCCTAACAATCTTTCAGAAGAGGAAGAGCCCGACTCTAACTCTAAAGATATGGAAGAGAACAATGGTCAAGAGGAGGAGAGGGAAGTTCCACTTCAATACAACCAACCTTGGTTGGATGAGGATGCTATGGCCATCCCTGTATGATTACATAATCTCCCTCGGAACCCGGAAACATTTCTCCCCAAGTATGATCCTGAAACCTCGGGATTGCCCAAAGATCATATCAAGAAGTTCATACTCGCGATCAGGCTTATGAACGTTCAACATGAAGACATGGTATCCATACTTTTCCCCTACACATTAGAGAACTCGACTTCCACTTGGTAATTTAACTTGCCAGTAGGATCCATAACCAGCTGGACTAAGTTCCAAAAGGATTTCCTAGACAAATTTGCTGAAGAAATTACCACGGGAGTCCTTATGGCCAAATTATTTGCATCCACCATGACCCCAAAGGAAAGGGTCAAATATTTCAATCACATATTCATGACTATCCTAAACAAATTTCATCCCATGGAGAAACTGGCTCAAGAGTTGCAAATCGAGGTCTATGCCAATGCGCTTTCGGCCTCTATTTCATTGTTCGTTAAAAGAGTCGCTAAGAAAACCCTCGCGGAGAATTTGGAAGATTCTAAGATGATAGAGTTCCATATGAAAGGGTGTAAATAAGGACAGGCATCTCTAGCGAGAAAAGAAAGCCAACCCCCATCTAGGAGAGGACTCCTCTTGACTAGATCGCTGGGGAAGCTGACTGAACCGACTCCCTATAAGGGTAATGGAGATATAGAATTCCTACAACGCATGGTCGAGAAACTATCAAATGAGATTATAGATATGAAAAAAATGTGGGTGAGGGAAACTAAGGCCAAAGACCCTATAAGCCTTTCTTTAAAAGAAACCAACCTTTCAAAGCAATTGAAACTCCCCCACCCAACCTAAACATTGACTTAGGGAATGTCGCGTCTGATTCTTTCTGTACATACCACCAAGAGAACCACTTAGAAACAGAATTTCCTCATTGGGTCCACAGCATGAATTTAATGGCCAATTGTTTTATGGGTGAAGTCTCTTTGACTGAACCATCCAACAGTTCGACCTTTAACATTGTCGATCAGGAAGAGGCTGACCCACCACAAGACACGACCATGCTGATATGGGATCCCGATGTGAGCGTGTCTTTGGATGATTTGTTTAAACCTCAGGCACCACCTGCAGATATATCGGTGGTATAGACACGTAGTAAGAGTCAACTTGACCCAAAAGATACCAATGCCACCCATGTCTCACAAAGTAAATTAAATCCCGATCGCCCAAGAATGCCTTTTTCTCTCGGTAAAAATCCTATAAGTATCCATACTCATGATTCTCCTAAATTAGATTACAATGTAGTAGAATATTTGAAGAATTTGAAAGCTAATGTATCGTTTATGGACATATGTAGAATCCCCCATTAGAAAGACCTTTTGTTGCAAGCTATAAGTTTGGTAGAAAACCTGACCACTGGTGATGGTCAGGAGAAGAATTTGCCCCCTATGGATTTGGCAAGGAAACCAACTATAAACACCTACTCAGAAGGTAGGAAGGAGAGGCATTTTGTACCACCTTTCCTTTTAATGATCGAAGTCTTCAACAAGAATATCCATAACTATCTCGTAGACTCCAGGGCATCTTCCAATGTCATGCTCTTGGTCGTTTGTAACAAATTAGGTTTTGTCCCTCTAAAAAGTGATAAGCATGTCATACAACTGGATAGGAACCAGGTCAAATTCATGGGGGAACTCAAAGATGTGATGATCAGGGTAGCCACTCATCCCAATTTTGTGCAGGTCATTAACATCATTATGGTGGATATCCCTGAGGCATATGGGCTATTATTGATCCAAGATTGGTCCGAAAAACTAAATGGATACTGCAGACTGGGAACACCTTTGGCTATCGCTGAAGGGATACAATAAAATGACTAGAGCCGATAGGTAAATATATCTGAAACATATGGTCACTGACCTGGAAACCTCGAACGAACCAACCTCTACAGATTATCCCATACTAGGGAATTATTATTTTGATTCTCACTTTGGAAGTTTTTCTCCTCTCCTGTTCGATGTTTCACTTACCCAAATATCCAAGATGATCTTTCAAGAAGAATTATTGATGCCAATGGAATATTCTCTCTTTTGTCAAGACCTGGTGTTAGGTCTTCCAAAAGTAAAGATCGAAGAGCGGAACACTAATTGGAATGGAAATCATCGCTCGAAAATTTGGACTCTTTATTTTGATGGATCCAAGTCGCAAGAGGGTTCGAGAGCAGGGTGCATCCTAATCAATCAAAAGGGTAAATGTCATTTCTTGTATTGTAGACTAGAATTTGAGTGCACCAACAAAACTGCCAAGTATGAAGCCCTGGTACAAGGGTTAAATAAATCCATAGATCTTAATGTCAAGGAATTAAAGGTGTTCGAAGACTCATAAATCATTATTAGACAAGTGAGAAACACTATACATTGCAACTCCCCTCATATTAAGAACTACCAGCAGGAGGTGCAGAGGCTGATAGAATGCTTTGAAGCTTTCAATATCACTTTGATCCCCAGAGTGAAGAACATCCTTGCTCACTCTTTAGCCACTGATGCTTCAAGACTCTTGCCTTTAGAATATTACAAAGCCTCCCAATTCACTGTAGACCTTCTCTACAAGCCATCGGTACCTAATAATATATCTAATTGGAAGGTCTTTGAGGGGGATGAATAGATCATAATCTTCTTGACTAATCATGACAACTTCAAATACCTTGCTATTGACGATGAAGAGTTCCAAGAGAAACCAATGGAATCCAGTCCTTGGGAGGGTCAACACGCGGATAAACCAAAGGCTCACACAATTCCAAAAGGGATAGAAAATCTAGAGAATTTGTTTGATCTAAAGGAATGATTCAAAGGATCTAAAAATGCAAAGACTGGTAGCTCCTACCCCCTCCATGAAACTATAAATCTTGGAACCCCAGACAACCCAAAGTATGTAAATCTCGAAAAAACAATATCTAAAGAGGAGAGGAAATCCTACCTCAAATTATTCAAACAATACCAGGATGTGTTCGCCTGGTCCTATAAAGATTTGAAAATGTATGATACCCGCATCATTCAACACACCATCCCGTTGAAACCCGAAGTCAAACCTTTTCAACAAAAGCTCTAAAAGTACCACCCATCCTTGCAACCCCTAATGTATCAAGAGTTAAGGAATTTTTTAGATGCGAAGATAATTTTCCAAGTTAGACATTCCTCCTAGCTAGCAAACCTTGTTCCAGTAAGAAAAAAGTCAGGAGAAACCCGATTATGCATGTACTTTCGGAATCTCAAAAGAGCTTCAGAAAAGGAAAATTATCTTGTCCCACCGATGGAGCAACTTCTACAGACCATGTTGGGCTTGGAAATTTTCTCCCTTCTAGATGGTTTCTTAGGATACAACCAAGTGTTGGTTTCATAGGAAGACCGATTAAAAAATACCTTCCAGACCAGATGGGGAACCTTCACTTATAAATGCATTCCTTTAGGCTTGATTAACATAGGAAAGACCTTTCAAAGGGAAATAGACATGGTGTTTCGGGGACTTATAGGTAAGTGAGTGGTAGTGTATTTAGATGACATAACGGTGTATTCAAAGAATAGAGAGGAACACATCCAACACTTAACTTAGATTTTTGAAATATGCCAAAAATATGGTATATCACTCAATCCTAAGAAAAATATCTTCGGTGTTGAAGAAGTTAAGTTTTTAGGTCATATTATATCTCAAGTGGGAATTCGAATAGACCCCGAAAGGATTAAATCCATAGCTCAACTCCTGCTACCCCATAACAAGAAGGTTATACAGTCTTTTTTTAGGCAAATTAATTTTGTAAGGAATTTCACCCTCGACTCTGCCAAAATCATCAAACCCTTACAAAAAATGATTTGCAAAGATTTTGAGTTTAAGTGGGATGATGAACGAAAGGACGCTTTCAACCATATCAAAGATGCCATATCTCAGGCCCTGGTATTGTGAAGTCCTGATTTCAATAGAGACTTTAGCCTTTATACTTTTGCCTCTGACCAATCGCTAGTTGCGTTTTTGAATCAGAAGGACGACAAAAACAATGAAGCCCCAGTGTCATTCATGAACACCAACCTTCAAGGAGCTGAGCTCAATTACCCCTCCATAGACAAGCAAGCCTACGCAGTCTATAAAGCAGTAAAGAATTTTAGGTCATACATGTTACACATTATATTCATCATCCCTATGATTGTTAATGATGTAAACCTATATGTTGACTTTGGAGGGGTTAGTGGCCTGAGTTCTTGAATAAGGAAGAGAGAAGAACTTTTCCTGAGAAAAGAAGTTGCATTTTCCTTTATAAAAACCCTATAAAAAAAGAAATTTCCCAGGCTTCATTATAGCTACGGTGCGAGAATGCCATATTCTCATAGGTTGCATCATAGTTAGGTCGTGAGGAGTTCGCAGACTTCTCTATAGGTAGGGTGAAAGAATGCTTACACATGGGATAAATGAGCATTTTCTCGAATCTTCTAGAAGGATAAACTTCCATGGCCAGGTGGCATCCGAATGGTTTGGATCTTACTCGCTTTCATGATTTAGTGGGATCATCCTAACCTCCTCACCTTATCCTCTTCAGCTTATAAAAGGAGAGGATCTCTCATGGAGAAGGGATAAGTGGGATTTGGCTTGGAATTATTAGCTTGGTTGGAGTGTCTTTGAGTTTTTCCTTTGTCAAGATAGATTGTGAATATTATCAGATCTGTGCTCTCAGAATTATTGGAATGGAAGTGTGTGGGGAATGAAGGACAGTTGGAAGGAACCTTACAACATCAAGGCCATGGTTGTAATATCTTTTTCACATTTAGTATGATACAATAATATGATTCTTTCCTATAAAGCTTGTTGTGTTTTATTGTATGATTCCTTGATCACATACATAGGCTTATATTGAGTTTATGCTATTAATATCACTTTGGTTGGTTGCATTATTTTGCAGTATCATCACTGTATGAGTGTTGGAATGGAGATAAGATGGGGATAGTGAGAGGAAGTGACATTTAAACGGTATGTCACCCATCCCTCTTTAGTTAGTAAATTCAATATCTAAAATTTAAGGAAAGTGTCATGTTCTAGTGTGTTTTGTTTTAGATCTAGGTGGATATAGGGAGATCAATTAGTGTTCTCACCTACCGATTTATCCGATAACAAAATTGATGAATCCACTGGGGAATGGATTGTTTCCTAGTTAGTCTAGTTTCCCTTGCTTTGATTGCTTCTTTTTTGGTCTCTGATTCTATGGGATATCCATCCAGACTCTCTGAATCTGAAATTTCACTCAAACTTTTTGTCGTTTTTCCAAATTTTTCTTGATTACAAACCTTCTCGCATTGTACCTCTCTGTGGCCTGTGAGAATCATTGATGTTCACACCCTACTGTTCAATTCAGGGTGACCTTCTCGCACCCTGCCTGTATCTAGCCAACGAGAATAACTAATTCTCGCACTGTACTCTACTTCTAGGCTGTGAACTTGTTTGTAAACTTTTTTGGATTGGGTCTTATCATTTTTTTATGCCCATTTTTTCTTTGATCAGCTGGATTGAACTTTTGGAGCCTATATTGATTTGTTTACAGTCCGCTTGACATTATTTGAGTTTTTTTTAGCCATCTTTGCTTTGTTTGGTTTTGAAGGATTAGTCTCTTTATTTGAGTGTCTTTCAATTAAAAAATGTGTGTTTTCTTTAGAATTGTTTAGGGAAAGATCAAATTTCTTTTTAATAGTTCTCTTTAAGAGAAAACTTTTAGTTTGGGTTTCTTTGTTTTAACAAAGTTCATTATTGCTTTTAGTGAAAATTTTGAAACAAAAAGATTTAATTTCTTGCTTTATATTAGAATGGGGACATCCTTGCATTTGAAGTAGCAAAATTGCATGATTATTCACATTTTTTGGGGGCCATGAATCGTGCATTGGTGTACAGTACCTTTTTCTCATTTCTTGAGAATCTTGATATTGATGAGTTTAATATATTTTGGGACATTGTGTATATGGGAATGATAAATGTTTTCTCCTTCTTGTGGCATACCTTTCATCAAAATGAAAAGATGGAATATTCATCTCTTTGCATAACTTTCGAGTCGATCAAAACACCATATTGTTCATGCCATTTTCCTATTGAGTAACAACATCCATAAAACAAAGCGCTTATAAAAATTGATTAGACATTTTTATCTTTTCTGGTAGCAAACCTACATTGGATTAGTCGTAGGGATTTGGAATAGGTGTGAAAGATAACTTTCCAAAKATACAAACAAACATAGTATCTTGTGATAGGGAGAGTTAAATCCACTTACTACATTTTTTCCTGGGAAGCCCTTCTAACACAAGGGTCAATCACGAGGTCGCATTGAGACTAGCAAAGTTACTCACCCTGCTTTGTCGAACATGGTGTAGAGATTACATGTATTATGGGTGTCTCTTGAGAGGTATACCCACAATGATGAGTGGAAGCCTTTCAAGTTGATTTCGGGCTAAATACCCTGCCCTTGCATGTGGATCAAACTATCGATTCTTTCCCCAGGCATCGCTGTAGTGATTGGTAACTTTAGTGGCCTATGTCTTTAGGGTATTTACACAAGGTGACTATGGAGGGGCAAGTCTTCATGGTACTTGGAATCGACATTGGCCAAACTCACTCGAGTTCCTTGGAGGGTATACCCACGATTATGTGTGGGAGCTTGAACCAGGGTGTAAGTCTGTTAAGTAGGTTGTCAATGTAACTTTTCCACCCACTCTATCTCATCCCCTTATTACATTTTATCATGACGTTGGATTTCATCACCAACTAATGCGCTCATTGTGGAAAGGTTTTGTTTGCATGCTTGCTTACTAGATTTTTAGCATGTACTGTTTGTTCTCCCTAGTGGACTCTAGATTGGATTTTTGTTTTTAATGGCATCAGTTCTCGAAATGACCAATGAAGGAACCTCTACTCCAGGGGAACATTTTGTTTTTCCTTCATACGGAAACATTGGTCCTCCTCACATCGCTACTTTGATCCTTTTAGGTCTCACAATTGGATTACGAGTATGGTTGTTTTCCACTCAGGTAATCCTGAATGCAATAAGTGCTTTGGTTGTAAGCACTTCCCCCCAAGAGCATCAACCTCATGTTGATCCTTCACCTTCTTCACCAGTAAGGTATTATTCTACTTATTCGATTGCAAGGTCACCTTCCATTTCATCTTCTTCGTCAAGTGAAAGTTTTGAAGATAGTAACCTGGCGAATAAGAAGAAGAAGAAAAGAAATATTAAGAAGAAGAAATATAAACAAGGGTCAAAACCTCCAACCACTGTCAAACATGTTGGGAAACAACCAGTTATTGTTAATCGTGTTGGGAGTGTTGATGATGTCAAGATCACCCAAAAAACTCGTAAGCCCAAGTACCCTTGCAGACTTTGTAAGGGTAGAAATCGTATTAAGGATTTCCTTGGTCTATCCAAGGTTATAGAAGTATGGTCTATGCACCCTCGCCAACCCATGTCATTATCCTCTGAACAACAAGATGATGACTTCTCATCGACTAGTCATGATATAGCTAGGAAGAAAAAAAGTAGAGCCAAGTTCCCATGTATGTTATGAAAAGGGCATCATCTAGCTCATCTTTTCCCTCATATGGACAAAGCCTCAAAATTTCTATAAGACATGAATGTTTCACAACCTCAACTTCCAGCTGCTTATCGCAAGCTTTCTCTCAACCCACCTATAGTTGATGGAATGATTAATCTAGTTTCCCCATTGGTTAGTCCGGTTCATCAAGTGGTCAATATGGTCACGTCATTAATTGAACCAGTTGACAAAGTGGTTGATCCAATCCCATCGTCGGTCGATCCCACTCTCCCTTTAGAGAGTGTTAACAAAGTGGTTGATCCGATCACATCATCGGTCGATCCCACTCTCTCGTTGGAGAATGAAACCCAAGTGGTCGATCTGATCTCTCCATCGATTGATCCTACTCTCCCGCTAGAGACTAAACCTGATACTGCCCATGTTTTTCTCATTGATATAGAATCTACCATACCGGGGGATATTCCTCCTTCTCCCTTGGAACCCCCTCCAAGTTATGAGGCCATCCATTTTGATTGGGGTGTGCTAACTTGACCTCGTCTTCCCTCTCACATTCCTTTCTAGATTACATTACAGGTTTGTGGTTGAGGCATTCCTCAGACACTAATATATGAAGGTGCATCTGTCATTATTTTGTCCTCTTTTGCTTGGAAATATTTGGGTTGTCCTCCACTTGCGCCGGTTACGCAGAATTTGTTATCTTTTAACAAAAGAACTAGTCAACCTTTAGGGACCCTTCCTCAATTTCCTATAACTTTGGGAGGGAAAAATGTCTTTATTAACATCAGGGTAGTCCAAGTCCCCTTGGATTTTTCTTTACTCCTTGGGCGAGATTATGTCTATGCCATAAAAGTTATCGTGTCTACTCTTTTTTGTGTGATATCTTTCCCTCATGATGGATGGGTTGTGACTATTGATCAACTTTCATTCATTGACCCCGCCTGGATTGCCTCCCTGAATGGTTCTTATATGTAGACAGTATCGCCCCCACCACAGGTCAATTATGTGGCATTGTCGCCCATGGCTTCAACTTCTGATGACTTAGATCCAGTATTTGACATGGTGATCTCTTCGATAGGATTGTTAGAGACTGATATCTTTACTCCTATCATGAACCTCAACATGGTGTCCTTCTAGAGTGTGTTTCTTCCTTCCAGCGAAGACCTCTTGGAAGCCATTAGCGAGTTTTTTCCCTTGACATAGCCTCCTTCCGAAGCATTTTCCTCTTGGAATCCATGATCAAATAAACTACGAGGATAGTTTTTGTGTCTCTGAGGCAACCTTATTATAAAATTAAACATAGGTTCTTAAGCATGGTTTTCTGATTTCCAGCTTGTTAAAAAATGAAACCAACCGTGAGGATAGTTTTCGCATCTCTATAGAAACCTCATTAAAAAATGAAATAGAGCTTATGAGAATAGTTTTGCGTCTTGTGGCAACCTTGTTAAAAAATGAAACATCTTCCCCCTCTCCATTTGGGTCAAGTCCTACGTATAGTATTTGAAGCTTCATTTCATTCTCCTTCGCAGTTGGATGAAATGAAGCTTGGGGGGAAATGCTTTCAACCTCTGGACTTCATGCTGAATGTAGAGCTGCTAGTTTCTTAAGCTGGGGGCTAAGTACAAATCATCCCTATGTTATGGGTTGGGAAGTCCAAGCATAGTTTTTTGTGGTTCAATCTTGAGTAAAAATGAAACCACTTACCTCAAGCATAGTTTCCTCTGGTTCAAGCTTGCATAAAAAATGAAACCAGGTCCAAGCATAGTTTTGTTTTGTTTTAAAGNCACATAGATAAAAGCAACATTGTCGACCGCCAAACTCCCGAAACAAGTTCAGTATCAATGAGAGGAAACTAATTAATCACTCCAACAACTCTTGGTATTGGCAGTTGTGACCTCTAGTCTTTTCTCAAAAAACTCTCGGTACAAGTGAAATTCCAAGAATGACTTTTATCCACTAGCCGAATATCTTTCCATGATTATTTTTTTTTTTAATAACCAAAATTGATAATCTCGCGGAAGTAGTAATTGATATCAAAGTTTTACAAAGAAAAGAATTAACAAACTCGTGACGTAATAACAATGATTCCAAAAGATCTAATATCTTACACAAAATATTTAAAGAAGAATACACGTTTGATTCACAGCATGATACTTTTAAACTTTTTCTTTATACAATCAAAAACCTCCGCCAGGATTAGTTTACATATGAATAGACAACCATGGCGACTCAACTAACTTGCCCAGTCACTCTAAGATTACAAATTTTTACAAAGAAGAAAGACAAAGAGGTGTTAAGCCACACTTCCAGGAACACAGGGAGAGAACCCGCTAACTACGTATCTCCTATGCTTTGGTCCTCTCTCAAGTTTTCTTTCACGCTTTGTGGTGTCTTATACTCCGTTGTCGCCGCCATCTGTTGCACATCATGTAACTCCACGATTGTGTCTTGTGCTTCCCGAAGTTGTCTCTGCATCCAAACGGTGCTCCCCGCATGACCTTGTAGCGATGGTATCCTCTGGGTTTTTGCTGCCAATTGATGCCGCAGTTCCCTATTCTCTTGGTAAATCTTGGCTATTGCAAATTGAGCCTTCTCTAGTTGATGAGCGAAATTTTCAACGGAAGAACCCGGATCTTCGACCTTCCCCTTTCTTATTTTGCCTCCTTTTCCAGTGGTCCAGACCAACTCCGAATGATCAGTAGGCATTACAGACTCCTCGAGGGTTGGACATGCACTCAGTTCGGCCTTGGGGTGGTCCCCCTCTCCTTCCTTAGTTTTCTTCTTAGGATTTCCTCTTCTCTATGGTTTCAGACCCAGATAAAGTGCAGTCTCCAGCTTATTTCTCTCGGATGTATCTGAGACCACCCCAAGCTCGTGTTTGGATGTTGATGCTACCTCTGGGCAGATAGTTGTACCTCTTGAAGCCCATAGGAAGGAGTCCCAAGGGTGCTGGGGATGAGACATCACACTCTGATTGCCTCATGGACCTCGTACTGTGTTTGAAGGATATCCCATAATCGCAAAGCGTAAGAGACTCAAGGCATCCATAGATGGCAAAGTATTACTCAACTGGACATCTCTAAGATGAACTTACCAAACCATATCCCCAGGGAATGTGATCTTGGCATATAAGAAGGATTGCTCACAAAGCCCCTGGATTTATAGGGAAATCAAAGAGTGACACTAGGCTGACCAACATAGTGCCCACACCTTGCGACATGATGTTTGAAAATTTTTGGCATGCCATAGCTAATCGATGAATGCAATCTAGAACATGAAAGCCTCGTCGATCGCGGTTATAGGAAAGCATGTAGAATGATCCTTTTGAACCTTTTGAACTTTCGAAACTCTGTTATTTATAAATGATGCTTGGAACTCTTGGTGGTATGGGTTCCAAAGGCATTTAATGACCTTCTTTGTATGATATCTGACCTCTCAGGGGCACATACATGCATAATTAATCCTCGACGCCCTTTTTCCCAAAGGTCAAGTAATTACTGTGATAATTATACATTCATGTCTATCATACTTGATTATCCACACTACAACATGTTGAGGTGTTCATTTATACCAAAGAGGAGCGTCGGCTTCACAGGTCACTCGAAGGAAGCATTTGGGATCACGTAAGTATTAAAAACGACTAAGACTAGCAAGTTGCACAAGTACGTGTTGATCTTTTGTTTATTTATGTCAGATCATGGTTTGCTTGATCGCTAAACTACTTATATTTAATTGTAGGAAGAACCTTCCTGATCACCGACTAGAGTCTTTCCTGTGATCTCGCTGAAGAACTGAAAGAATCACTGAAGCAACAAAGTATGTCAAGCTGTTGATTTCGACATCTCGATATTAATCAACCTAAGAAGAATGATCAATTTGTGCACCGAACAAGATGCGTCATGGGCCGAAGAATGTGCAAAGTTCACTAATGAAAATCTTGAGCAGGTACAACAGTTCCCAGGACATCCAATCAAATCCAGAGCCATACTTTAAAAGTTGAACTTTATCCTCTCAAAATATCGGACGCACACAACGGACATCAACGGAATCTATGCGGCCACAGGTTTCCATGGGTCAACACCTGTGAAGAAATCTTTATCAGGTGGTTTGATTATGAAAGAGTCCACCCTTTTCAAGAAACAACTCGGGTGGACTGTTGAAAGACTGTTAGATGATGACACTACGTGGTGTTTCTTGATTAGCTCAAATTGTATTTTAGCATTAATTAGTGTTAAGACTTTATATTATAAATAGGAACATCGACCAATGGTCAAAGGGTCGATGGTTGTTGTAAGAACTCTTTTCTTTTGGTTTTTGATAATTATTCTAAGACTTCTACGAATTAAGAAGTCCTTCTAGACCAGAGACGAGCTATTTTCATCAGATGTATGTGATTGGAGTTGGAGAAGAAAAACTTCCTTTCCTGTTCCATGAATGTTGCAGTAAATGAGTAAGAGAAATTAATTATGTTGACAATTTATCTGGTGCAATGTTTTGATGTTCCTTGGTTTAAATGATGAAAGTAAATCATTGTTCTTCTATGTGATGAATGTCTTCGTAGATGAATTATTTTTCTTACCATGACATTGATTACAATTGTGTTTCTTTCTCTATGCTAAGTAGTTTACCTCAGATATGTGATGAATGTCTCAGTAGATGAATTATTTTTCTTAACCTGATCTTGATCATATATGCGTCTTCTTTTTGTTAAGTATTTTTCTCATACAACAGTTGGATTCTCTTTTGGTTAAAGTATTATTACTAAGCCCTACAACATAGGATCATTGTCTTCATGTTCGAGTAGTGGGTTATACCAAACTCAACCCCTTCCCAATAGTTTAAAATCTTGTCCTATCTTCGTCAAGTTGGTTTATACTGTCTTGCATCTCTTGTACCTGCCCCACCTAAGAGAAAATACAGAAAAAATTATCTTAACCGAAGGAAGAGCATTCACCAGAAAACACAAAAGCTCATTAATAATTTGGCCAGATTGTAATATCTGGAGAACCATTCCACTCCAAACACTACAGAGTCTAATTGGGCCTYAGTGGTGGGTTTGGTTCCTACTGTTGAATCAAKGGATYTAATCYCCATCAATAKAATCTTCATTACATTGACTAGGGTTGACTGCACRAGGTTCTGTGTCCATGATTGAGTGATAATCTTGGAGTTATTTCCTTTGGTTCGTGTTATATATTTATAAGGGGAKAKCATGTTATAAACCTCTCTTTCRCTGAGGTTGAAGTCACTGAACTTCAACGTGGTGAGTTTATCCTGGTCRGCAYGGACTGCGCGCAMTTCTTTCAAAAGGTACGTAGTGATCAAAGCATACTCAAACTCACRGTGTACACTTTCAKGATTGATGGCACCACTTAGAGGTGGTAGATAGGTAGGTAGAATGCTCGAAATYAGTTTAGTGTTCAAAATATYRTCTYAGTGCTTAGTGTGCTTCTCATCAGTCGGTCGAGATGGACCAGCTCGAGCAGTGGATGGAGAGGCATGCATTCCTCTTKTCAACGAGGCTTGTACAACTGTAGACAACCCTCGCTTCGACATCACTCTCTCAGTCATCAAGTCGATCCGAACCTATTCAACAAMTTTCTCTGCAGTKCTTAATGCTTCCGACATRCGCACTCAGGATAAAAAAWTTGTGGCATCAGGGAAAAACTCAAACACGATAATGAGATAGMAAAAAAATCATTGTATAAACTCRGCCTAGACTGTGGGCTCAAATTCTTGATTTGGAAAAAGTGTTCTCGGTGCATGGCACTACGATCTAAATAGGAAAGTTGACAATGGTTGGCTTGCAATGGATATGAGACTCCATTAACTCCTGGTCGATCCGTTATGGCGGGGTCAAATGGTCTGATGATGAATGTTTATTTCTTTTCTGTCCATTTGGAGTGGAAGTCGAACAGATATATCGGTCCCAACGACTATATTGCTTTGTCATGGTGAAGTACTCTATGTCTCAGTTCTGATATCTCGACGAAGCTCCAATTCTGCAATTTTTCCTTTTGGGAGGTCTCCTCTATAACCCCATGTAACCTTTCAGTATTAGCCCTTTTATTTCTTAACTTTCTAGCCTTTTTTCCAGTGAGCTTTGTCTCAGTAATGCTTTTCTCATTCCTATTCTTTTCTTCTTTGGTCTTAGTTACTTCGCGTTGTTGAAATTCTTTCCTAGGGTTTCTGGGAATACTTCTTCTGTGTCTAGGATAGGTAATTCAATCTTCTGAGGATACTCTAGTGTTCTCTTAGCTTCGACATCTGGGTTGCTAGTATTAAATATCTACGATCTTCTCTTCTGTTCCTCAATCAAGTGCACGATCCTTCTGGTCATAAAGTCTTTTAACTCTTGATTCTTCTATTCCAAAACTTCTTCTTCTTCCTTTCGTCTAGCTTGATATCTATCAATCCAAGGTTTTCCTATTAGCATGGTAAATGGGGCATTGTCTTCAACAAATTTAATAATCTCAAAGTCTTCTTCTATCGAAGTTCCATTGACAGTCATAGGTATCCAAACGATATTTCCACATAGGTTTACTAGCCTTCCTCTAAATAAAATTATTCCTCCTAGTGAAGGGATCATAGAAGACCTTCCTATAGCTTCTGAGGTTCTCTCTGGCATAATATTCATCTATGTTTCCTCATCTAGAACAAAGTCAATGTCGAAGTCCCCTATTCTTGATTCGATGCATTTCTTCTCTTTGAAGATCTTTGATAAGCTAACATGTCGGTGGTCATTCAGGGTTTATTTTATTTGTATCAATACTTTCTTAGATTCTTTCTGGGGCTCTACCTTTTATGGATCTGCCTTAGGGTTCTCTTGATTCAGATTCATTCCTTCAATCTTAACGATCATTATAGGGAAATCCAACACTTCATGGTCCATAGCCTTACAACAAAAACAACTAGGTCTTTCGCCAGGGCATTCCTTAGCAAGATGTCCTCGTCTTCTGAAACTATAATAGAGGGTTAATCCTCTCTTTCTTTTAAATGATCCCCAACTTCTTTTGTACTGTGCACTAGGATCATTGTAGCTAACCTACAACAAATTCTTTCTAGGATATTGCATCCATTTGTTAGTCCAAACATTCTATCTAGGCATAGGTATAACATATATTTCATTATTCTTATCATATCTATTTGTATCAAACCTTCTTTCATCTATTAACACCCTATCTTTCAAACTAGGACAAAAACTATCAGATATACCTAGATTCATGCTCTAGAAACAAAAATTTCCACTTATCTTACTTTTACAAAGCACAAAGCTTATAGATCTTACCTCTTTCAATCAGAACTTCTCACTTTTACCTTTCTTGGAGCACAAATCTTTCAGATCCTTCTTCTTTTCTTCAGATCCGACCTTCCTTCTTTAGCACAAATCTTTACAGATCAAGTAGAATACTATGCACTAGGGCATAGATGTACGCATAGAGATTTCACAATTTTAGAATGAATCTTTGCACAAAGCTTCCTCTTTCTCAGTTCCTAGTGATCACAGTTTCATATCCTGACAATGAAACCATTTTTTGGCATGGGGGAAAACCCATGGTTCAACGCTACAATAGCGCACAAATGAAACCCTAAATACCAGCCCTTTCGACAACACCTGTGAAGCAGATGAAGTCTCACCCGAGGTAGAGGCAGGGGTGGTTGCAGGACTCAAGTGTCTGCCACCTTAGCTGGGACATAGCTCTATGATTGTACTACTTAATAAAGCATTCAACACCTTCAGTTCTTTAACATGCAATCATTATCTACTTTGTTGGTAAAGTAGATCCTCGCAGTGTTCACATTAATCTACCTTACACCCACACTTAGCATATACAAATGGATTATAATGAGCATATCAAGCACTAATCATGACTATCTAGATCAGATCTAACATTCTCACACATAATAAGCACCAAGCATGAATATATCTATCTATCAAAGAACTTAGCATATAACATAAGAACACATAAAGATCAGGCACAAAGCAAGATGACACAGTGTTTATGTGGTTCAACCCCACCCTGGGGCCAGATCCACCAACCCTTCTTCTCTATTATCTCAGTCAATCAGTTACAACACAGAGCGTCAACAATCCTTAATC
>JZKD02S1218779.1:97621-111015 GCA_000966675.3 Picea glauca | reverse complement strand
CCCCAAAAATGACTAATAGAACTCTGAAAATGGACCATGGCTCATTCGGGCATGACCTCTTCTACATGTGGCCTTGAGATTCCCTGAGCTTCCTTGTGGAAAAAACACCTATAAAAGTCCTCAAATGGATATGAAACCTATCCCAATGTGTTTATAGAATAAAAATTAGTCAAAAATGACTATTCAGTCATAGAAAATAGACTTGGGCTCATCTGAGCATGACCTCCATCAATGGTGGCCCTAAGCTCGCTGGAGCTCCTGAAAATTCAATGTAGAAAAACCTACAAAATAAGTCTCCAAATGGCTTTGAAAACTATGGAAATGGATTCAAAACATCCAAAAACCCCTAGCTGGGATTTTTCAGCACCTCATTTGGCCAAAAAAATGAAGAAGATAGGCCTCCTGCCATTTCCCTCCTTCAAGCTTGTTGTCTCTGGCTCACCAAAACACACTCCTATGTGAGTAACCTAGATTATGGGAATTTTCCGTGCCTAAACCCAGCACATGCACGCATTCCACAAATCACGCCAAAATTTCAATCACTTAGGGAACCTAGCCCCCAAACCACGGAGGTGTTAGGCGCATGGGGCCATGTGGCCAAGTCTTTAGCACGAAAAAAGGGCTCCAATGCCAAATGGCATGAGAACTTGACAAGTGGCAGTGAATGTATAACCATTGGGGTGGGCATGCCTTTTTTTTAAAGGTGTGGTTATATAGGAGAACAACTGCAACTGGGGGTTGGGGCTAAGCACCATCTCGGACGCACCCCAACATAAAACATATGTCAATTTAAATACAATTTTTTCCATAGTATAGTTAAGAACCACCGTTAGGTGCACTGGTTGGGAGACCTTTGCCAAGACTTAGCCATATTCTGGGAGGTCCAGTTTTTTACCCTCATGGTCTCCACAAACATTTTAACTAATCAGCCTTTAACATGGTGCCATGTGGAAACCCATATCTGGGCCACGTGGCACCTCCCAATTTTCCATCAAACATGCCATGTGTCCAAATCCAATTCGTCTATGCACCTATCAAATAAATTATTGCCACATCAGCCTTGCCCAATCATCACCTACCACTTTATCTTAAACCACATCAACATCTTCCATGTTAGAAACTATACGAACTTTACAGACTATACAGTCAACAAATTTCTGTCTATTTGTCAAATCGAACAGAATGCAATATCTCTCTCATCTGATGTCTGTTTGACCTCGTTCAAAGTGCGTTGGGTTTGTGATGATGAGGCCTACGCTATTGTTCATTTTGAGGTGATTTCGAACACGTTTATTTTTGGGCTAAATTTTGACCCCTGGTTCAGATTCTGATCACACCTTCCCACTTAAAGGATTTTAGACCCACAAAAGCTAATGATTATCTGCCTGAGCTTCAATACTCTTCTACTTCCAAGTTCTATGAACTGATTCTACTTGAAAACTCTTTTTGAGAATCACCTGGGTACCATGACATGCCTTTCACTACAACTAGCTATGTCCCTCAACCACTGTTCTCTGGCTGCTACTGACCCACTGTTCTCTTTGTGCTTGGAAAGCTACCAGCCTTCCCACTAAGAATCAAGTTCCTCTTGTGAAATCTTTGGCATCAACACAATCTGCTCTACAATGGCTACACAAATTTTTCCTATGACATCTTGTCACAAACCAAGAAAAACCATCAATCTTGAAAACAAACTTTATACAAGACTGAAAATGATGCCAACAACATATTTTTTCTCTTCAATTAAATGATCACATCTTGTACTTCATCAAATTGCATGGCATTTTCCTACATCTTGTTGTACTCAATATCGACTTACAAGCCAGAAAACACCATCGACTAAACATAAGTCGAATAAACATGATCGACATAACATGGTCGTCAAGACAACATCGACCCAAGTCGAGACTCATTTGAAACATACTGACATTCCCGATGACAAGTCAACATTCATGATACACAACCATGCTACAATCATGAGTCACTCATAATGAAACTTTCAAAAAGTTCATTGTTCACACATACAAAATCACATGCATGTGCATAGCTCTTCAACTCTCCTTCAAGTACCAACATAAGTACATAAACCCAAAAACATGTGGGTACTTAAGAGCTGAAAATGAAAAAGATAAATGGTTGCAACAAGTGAGTATCATACCCATCTTTTACATCCTCCTGGCGAAGTTATGCAACAACAAGAATGCCTTCAAATGAATTGCATTCACATGCAAACTTGCATCATACAAGTTATGATAATCTATTGCAGCTTGTCAAAATTTCAACAAAAATGCATACATAAGGCTGAAAAGTGCATCTACAAATAGAAAAATGCAAGCCTTATTTGTTCAAGAAATCTAACCATTTCTTACCAAGCCAAGTCAATGGTGACTTTTTCTGCTGAAAACTGTCTTCTTTTGAATCATCTTGACTCATATCTATGATGGAATCTCCTCTTCCATTCTTTCCAGTCTCTTTATCCATATGCTTTTTGTGTTGTGGATGGGTGGTTGGATGCAATGTCCAACATTGGTCAATGAGATGACCCCTCTTNGATCCCACCTTGCACCAACAATTCCTTAGGGTACACCTCTTGGAACATTATTTTTATTATATTACATATACTCATGTTCCTAGATGCTCTAATCAATTAACTGATACATTGACAAATCATGTTTTAGATTGGCATATTTCACACACATAAATGTAAAATCACACACATATACACACATGTAAATATAATTGTAAAACATTTATTTACTCTATAAGGAAAAAATATGTATATATATAATATATCCCAACATGATGTCACAGTACAAAAATGTAGGCCATAAATCCTCAAAAGTGTCAAATATACACCGTTAGGCTTACACCCTCAATACTTATGGGAGATACAAAAATGGGTTCCCTCGGCGTGCATAGTTTCTAGTATTACTATAATATCTAGGATTGTTGGCCCTATTATAGTACACTACGACATTGGCTAGATGCTAGAATAACTGGACCCATGCCTTGGGTACTCCCACTACATGAGTCTACATGGATGGTGGCAGATCTTCGATCTCTTCCTTGGGAACACTACATGTGAGGGATGTCATGTTCCTCTCTACCCACCTTAGGACTCTCTCAGCCTCTGTTGACAATGGTCCTACCTATTCTATTGCTCCTCCTGTATGGATCTACTCTCAATGACAACGACGAGTCCAAGGAAAGCCTACTAGCCACACTGGTCCCACATCTATACATAACATGTTTTAAGTTAGTACTATGATGTTACCGAAAACATGTTTTCTTTTATTTTATAAAATTGAAAAAGTCAAAAGTTAAAAATTCAAAAATATGAGTACATACCTATATCGCCACATACTACAACAAGGGGGAATAAGCATGTCTAGGTCTCTTAAGAAGATAATACCCGCATATGGGTAGTCCTTGATGGTGAGAATCTTGCGTTTCCACCAATCAAAGAGATTTTCATCGTAGGAATTGCATAACCATCCTCCTAACTGGTGTGGCATCAAAGAATCCCATCTACATAGTGTTGGAAAGGAGGCTATGTGTCCCCGAACATCCTCCCTCGCACTCATCCATGGCACTCTTTCAAAGAATAATGCGCATAACACTATCCTGAATCTGATGTTTCTCCTCTATCTCAACTTGCACTCGGTTATCTAAATTTCCATGTAATTGAGAATCATGGTGTTACAATCAAATATAACCAGCTACATAAACTTCACTTCAAAATTCATCTAGGCTCGAGAATCCTGATGTAGAGCAGTGGATCCTGTAATTTGCCCAATCATGTACAATACCACTCTCCAACTCAAATTCTCGATCTTTTGTATCGACACTTGCGAACCCACCTTCTCTATGTAGGACTCACAATACATATCAATATAATAGGCTACATTATATGTCCTAGTAATGMAGGTGGATATTGGTGGACACACACCTATTCCAACTGGCTCAAAATAGTTTTMTGASAACTTACTATTTTTAGCAATTTTTCGGTTCCTAAACTTTTGGGGCCATTTTGAGGGCCTAGAAAACATTKTTTTCACGATCGTGCACCCAATGATAGACAAAGGATTTGATTGAGACCCAAAAATTATTCTCCTCATTTATAGCTTTCCAACGATCTATCATGTGCCCCWAACGGATATCGTATSCAAAAGTTAYGCCCCCAAGAAGTTGATACACCAAACTACCCAAAACAGGGTCCTCAAAACTGTTGGATTTTCATCTTCTGGGGTTAGGGTTTTGGATTTTCTTTATGTTAAAAAGGACTTTGAAGCCTCATTGTAATAATCATCTTCTTACGAATGTGAGTAGCCATCACATCTCTTCTAATAGATAATCTACCACCATTTTAGCGAGTCTTTCACGCTATATTTCTATAGTTTTGTACATTCGCTCATTAATAGAAATAAAATGTTGTGTCTTTGTTTATTGAAATTTTTTTGTGTATCTCATAATATCTATGTAAATTTCATTGTTATATCTCTTCCTTCATTTTGTTCTAAAAAATAATCCAGATCAGTGGTATCATTGCAGGATGCTCTTGATTTTTTTTTTCAGTCCATGTCCTCAATGAGGTCCGAGTATATCAAGTTGGGTCTCGATCTTGCCTCTCTTGAGAAAAATTTCTCTCGCATGCCCAAGAAACCCTCCATGGAGGAACAAAATAAAAATGATGGAGCATAAGATTATATTAATCTATTTCTTAAGAAAGCTCTCATGTGACAAAGGGACAAAATGATGGAGAATTTCTCCCAAATCCTTCAACACCTATCGATTGTTGGGTATGTGTTATATTCTTTGCATGTGTGTGTGTGGGCATGTCAAATTCAACAACTGAGTCTGATGATCCCTTTAGCGTGCTATATTCTTTAGCATATTTTTCTATTTTTAGCAGTTTTCTAAATTAATTTCGAATTAAGGGATTAGGGTTTTGGTATCTACGGAATACCTAAAAACATTGTAAATATATTGTATGGTGAATGGTGAAATTAATACAATGAAGCATTGAAAGGTTTTATCTCGGTTAAGGGTTTTCGATATAAATCTCTATGTTCTATGTGTATGAGCCATTTATTAATTTATGTTTTTCTTAAGAATCTATATGCATTGCTTTACTTCACAGGTTTAAAACTTACATGTGGTATTAGAGCTCATTTTTTTCTTCAGAGGGATGCCTTTGTTGCTGAGGGTTTGGATCAATCTTGATAGATCAAGTTTATCTTAGTTTTGTGATAAACCTGGGTTTAGTGGGAGATTTTGTAGTGGTTATTCAAGTGTAGAAAGAGGAATGACAAGCTCTTCTAGAATTGATATAGAGAAGTTCAACAGCGAAAAATTTGAGCTATGGAAGCTCAAGATGGAGGACCTTCTTGTAGAAAAAGAACAATGGATCATTGTGGATCCTGGTACACAACCTACTAATACGCATCCTACTGGTATGCAGCCTACTAGCACACAAATGACTGGTAAACAACCTACTAGTAAACCACCTATTGGTATGTCGAAGGAAGATTGGGAGAAGTTGGACAAAAGAGAAAGGAGTACTATTTGACTCTGCCTGGAAGATTTGGTGTTGTTGAATGTCTCGGGAGAATATATAGGCAAGGAACTATGGGATAAGTTGGTGAATTTGTATCAATCAAAGTCCTTGGTAAACAAGTTGTTTCTTCGAAAGAAGTTGTATCATCTTAGGATGGAAGATGGAGGTTATGTGAAAGAACATCTAAATGCCTTTAATACTCTGGTAAGTTAACTTGTCTTTGTGAATATTAAAATTGCAGAAGAAGATAAGTGTATTACATTGTTATGTTATTTGCCAGACTCTTGGGATAATTTGGTCATAGCAATTGGTAGTACCACTAAATCTAGATTGAAGTATGAGGATGTAGTTTCATCCTTGATATTTGAAGAGATGAGGCAGAAAAACATGGATGGTCATAGCATAGATGCTTTATTTGTAAGAGGTTGTACCCAAGACAAGAATCCTGGTAAGTCTTCGAGGGGGAGATCTAAATCTATAGGTAGATCTAATTCTCCAAGAAAATCTTTGAGGAAATGTTGGAAGTGTGGTAAAAAAGGGCATTATAAGAAAGATTGCAAGTCTAAGAAGGTTGATAAACCAAAGGGATTTGATATTACCTCTTTCATAGAGGCGAAAACCTCCACTAAAGAGGGAGGTGATGTTTATGTGGAATCTATAGGTACACATTTAGACCATGATGTATGGTTGATTGACTCAGGTGCATCATAACATATGACTCCTCACAGGGAGTGGTTCAGTGAATTTGAAAAATATGATGGTGGTGATGTATTCCTAGGAGATGACTCGATAACCAAAATCATAGGATTTGTAAGGTTTAAGTTCTTTCTAAAAGATGAAAGGATTAGAACTCTCCCTAGGGTTCTGCACATTCCAAAACTAGCCAAGAGTCTAATAGCTATAAGCAAGTTGGAAGATGCAAGAGTGGATACTGTATTGGGAAAGGGAACTTGCAAGATGGTACGAGGAGCAATGGTGTTGATGAGGGGAGTTCGGTGTGGAACTTTGTACAAGTTATTGGGAAGAACTTATACTAATGGGTGTAACAGTTCTATTTTTCGTGAGCAGAGAAATAAATAAGAAAAGAACAATATTTTCCCTGGAAAGAAGACCACATTGTGGCATCAAAGACTGGGACATATTGGAGAAAAGGGCCTTCGAACATTAAACGATAAAGGTATCGTTGAAGGTATGTCTAATTTCGTTCTAGATTTTGATTTTTGTTAACATTGAATATATGGTAAACAAAATTGATTAAGATTCCCATCTGGTGCTACAAGATCAAAGGGGATCTTAGAGTTGATACACAATGATGTGTTTGGACCTATGCATGTTCCATCACTAGGTAAATCCATGTATTATGTTTCATTCATAGATGATTTCTCAAGGAACACATGGATTTATTTTCTTAGAAAGAAATNGCCCCCAAGAAGTTGATACACCAAACTACCCAAAACAGGGTCCTCAAAACTGTTGGATTTTCATCTTCTGGGGTTAGGGTTTTGGATTTTCTTTATGTTAAAAAGGACTTTGAAGCCTCATTGTAATAATCATCTTCTTACGAATGTGAGTAGCCATCACATCTCTTCTAATAGATAATCTACCACCATTTTAGCGAGTCTTTCACGCTATATTTCTATAGTTTTGTACATTCGCTCATTAATAGAAATAAAATGTTGTGTCTTTGTTTATTGAAATTTTTTTGTGTATCTCATAATATCTATGTAAATTTCATTGTTATATCTCTTCCTTCATTTTGTTCTAAAAAATAATCCAGATCAGTGGTATCATTGCAGGATGCTCTTGATTTTTTTTTTCAGTCCATGTCCTCAATGAGGTCCGAGTATATCAAGTTGGGTCTCGATCTTGCCTCTCTTGAGAAAAATTTCTCTCGCATGCCCAAGAAACCCTCCATGGAGGAACAAAATAAAAATGATGGAGCATAAGATTATATTAATCTATTTCTTAAGAAAGCTCTCATGTGACAAAGGGACAAAATGATGGAGAATTTCTCCCAAATCCTTCAACACCTATCGATTGTTGGGTATGTGTTATATTCTTTGCATGTGTGTGTGTGGGCATGTCAAATTCAACAACTGAGTCTGATGATCCCTTTAGCGTGCTATATTCTTTAGCATATTTTTCTATTTTTAGCAGTTTTCTAAATTAATTTCGAATTAAGGGATTAGGGTTTTGGTATCTACGGAATACCTAAAAACATTGTAAATATATTGTATGGTGAATGGTGAAATTAATACAATGAAGCATTGAAAGGTTTTATCTCGGTTAAGGGTTTTCGATATAAATCTCTATGTTCTATGTGTATGAGCCATTTATTAATTTATGTTTTTCTTAAGAATCTATATGCATTGCTTTACTTCACAGGTTTAAAACTTACATGTGGTATTAGAGCTCATTTTTTTCTTCAGAGGGATGCCTTTGTTGCTGAGGGTTTGGATCAATCTTGATAGATCAAGTTTATCTTAGTTTTGTGATAAACCTGGGTTTAGTGGGAGATTTTGTAGTGGTTATTCAAGTGTAGAAAGAGGAATGACAAGCTCTTCTAGAATCGATATAGAGAAGTTCAACAGCGAAAAATTTGAGCTATGGAAGCTCAAGATGGAGGACCTTCTTGTAGAAAAAGAACAATGGATCATTGTGGATCCTGGTACACAACCTACTGATACGCATCCTACTGGTATGCATCCTACTAGCACAAAAATGACTGGTACACAACCTACTAGTAAACCACCTATTGGTATGTCGAAGGAAGATTGGGAGAAGTTGGACAAAAGAGAAAGGAGTACTATTCGACTCTGCCTGGAAGATTTGGTGTTGTTGAATGTCTCGGGAAAATCTATAGGAAAGGAACTATGGGATAAGTTGGGGAATTTGTATCAATCAAAGTCCTTGGTAAACAAGTTGTTTCTTCGAAAGAAGCTGTATCATCTTAGGATGGAAGATGGAGGTTCTGTGAAAGAACATCTAAATGCCTTTAATACTCTGGTAAGTTAACTTGTCTCTGTGAATATTAAAATTGCAGAAGAAGATAAGTGTATTACATTGTTATGTTATTTGCCTGACTCTTGGGATAATTTAGTCGTAGCAATTGGTAGTACCACTCAATCTAGATTGAAGTATGAGGATGTAGTTTCATCCTTGATATTTGAAGAGATGAGGCAGAAAAACATGGATGGTCATAACATAGATGCTTTATTTGTAAGAGGTTGTACCCAAGACAAGAATCCTGGTAAGTCTTCGAGGGGGAGATCTAAATCTATAGGTAGATCTAATTCTCCAAGAAAATCTTTGAGGAAATGTTGGAAGTGTGGTAAAAAAGGGCATTATAAGAAAGATTGCAAGTCTAAGAAGGTTGATAAACCAAAGGGATTTGATATTACCTCTTTCATAGAGGCGAAAACCTCCACTAAAGAGGGAGGTGATGTTTATGTGGAATCTATAGGTACACATTTAGACCATGATGTATGGTTGATTGACTCAGGTGCATCATAACATATGACTCCTCACAGGGAGTGGTTCAGTGAATTTGAAAAATATGATGGTGGTGATGTATTCCTAGGAGATGACTCGATAACCAAAATCATAGGATTTGTAAGGTTTAAGTTCTTTCTAAAAGATGAAAGGATTAGAACTCTCCCTAGGGTTCTGCACATTCCAAAACTAGCCAAGAGTCTAATAGCTATAAGCAAGTTGGAAGATGCAAGAGTGGATACTGTATTGGGAAAGGGAACTTGCAAGATGGTACGAGGAGCAATGGTGTTGATGAGGGGAGTTCGGTGTGGAACTTTGTACAAGTTATTGGGAAGAACTTATACTAATGGGTGTAACAGTTCTATTTTTCGTGAGCAGAGAAATAAATAAGAAAAGAACAATATTTTCCCTGGAAAGAAGACCACATTGTGGCATCAAAGACTGGGACATATTGGAGAAAAGGGCCTTCGAACATTAAACGATAAAGGTATCGTTGAAGGTATGTCTAATTTCGTTCTAGATTTTGATTTTTGTTAACATTGAATATATGGTAAACAAAATTGATTAAGATTCCCATCTGGTGCTACAAGATCAAAGGGGATCTTAGAGTTGATACACAATGATGTGTTTGGACCTATGCATGTTCCATCACTAGGTAAATCCATGTATTATGTTTCATTCATAGATGATTTCTCAAGGAACACATGGATTTATTTTCTTAGAAAGAAATNCTCATACCCCAATATTGAGGAGATGAGTGAGAGAAAGAAGGCAACCAGAAAGGTATATTCCACCTGATTTCCATTCCAATTTTTCTTTATCTATTACTGATGATGATCCCAGAGCTGTCAGGGAAGAAGTGAATTCAGAGGATAGTAAACTCTGGAAGAAGGCCATGGTTGAAGAAATGGATGACTTGGATAAGAATGAGGCATGGGATATAGTTGAGTTGCCAGTTGGAAGAAAATATTTTGGTAGAAAATGGTAATTTAAGAAGAAGTATAATGCATAAGGAAAAGTGGATAAATACAAATCTCGGTTAGTAGCACAAGGGTATTCCCAGGTAGAGGGAACTGACTTTGGTGAGATTTTTTCTCCTGTTGCTAATTTAACTTCTATTATATTTCTTTTATCTATTGTTGTTTTTTTTTATATTGAAGTGGAACAGATGGATGTGAAGACAACATTCCTACATGGGGATCTGGAATAAGAAATCTTTATGAAGAAAACATAAGGATTTGTAGTGAAGGGAAAGAAAGAGCTGGCCTATAAGCTAAAGAATTCATTATATGGCCTAAAGAAATCACCTAGGATGTGGTACCAAAAGTTTGACACATACATCCTTGAATTGGGATTTGTGAGAAGAAGGGTTGATTACTATGTATATTCCAAGTAGGTTGGTAATCATTTCATCTATGTAGTGTTGTATGTTGATGACATGTTGTTGGTAGCAAATAACATGGATGTTATCAAGGAGGTGAAATCGCAACTATCCTCCAAATTTGACATGAAGGATCTTGGTGATGCTAACTTCATTCTGGGAATGGATATTAAAAGAGATCGTGCAAACAATAAACTCTAGTTGAATCCGAGAAAATATGTTGAGATAATATTGCAAAGGTTTAATATGTATGGAAGTAAACCGGTCAAGGTTCCTATTCCTATAGGTGTAAATTTCTCTACAGATCAATGTCCCAAGACACATGAAGAAGAAGAGGACATGTCCCATGTTTTCTATGCTAGTGCAGTTGGTAGTTTGATGTATGTAATGGTCTATACTAGACCGAACATTGCACATGCAGTGGGAGTTTTGAGAAGGTATATGTCAAAACCAGGGAAGGAGCATTGGACAATAGTAAAGAGGGTCTTCAGGTATCTTCATGGCACTACCAATTATGGATTGTGCTACCAAGGAAGACCACAATTGGACAAAGTGGTGGACACACATGGATTTGTTGATGCAGACTGGGATGGATATCTGGATCACAGAAGATATACAAGTGGGTATGTGTTTAACCTATTTGGAGGAGAAATCAGCTGGATGAGGAAAACACAGGTTGTAGTGGCACTCTCAACTACAAAAGATGAATACATGGCAACCACTCATGCAAGCAAGGGAGCAGTATGGTTACAAAGATTGTGTTCAGGTATTGGGTTGGTATGAAAAGTAGTGAGATTAGATTGTGACAGTCAGAGTGCAATATTCCTGGCAAAGAACCCTACTTATCATTCGAAGACAAAGCATACTCATGTTCAATATCACTTCGTGAGAGACATGGTTGAAGAAAAGAAGTTTTTGATGGAAAAGGTTGGCACTTTGAAGAATGTTGTAGATTCATTGACAAAGTCTGTGAGAAAAGAAAAGTTCTCCTGGTGTAGAGTAACAATGGGCATTGTTTCCCTGGATTGTTGACTATATAATCTTGTGGACCCATGGATGCAAAGAAAACAACAAGTGGGAGAATGTTGGGTATGTTTTATATTCTTTGCATGTGTGTGTGGGGGCCTATCAGATTCAACAACTACATCTAACAATCCCTCAAGTAGTTCACTTTGTGTCATGTGCATAGGACGCTTCCTAGGGGGGTCCCAGGGGAGCTAGGTATGGTCCCCCTTTGTTACCCGCAGCGCCCCGAATTTGTTTTTTGAGTGTTTTTGCTATTTTAGCAGATTTTTCTATTTTTAGCGATTTTCTAAATTAATCCCAGATTAAGGGATTAGGGTTTTGGTATCTACACAATACCTAAAAACATTGTATATATATCATATGGTGAATGGTGAAATTAATACAATGAAGAGTTGAAAGGTTTTCTCTCGGTTAAGGGTTTCCGGTATAAATGTTTGTGTACTATGTGTATGAGACATTGATTAATTTATGTTTTGATTAAGAATTTGTATGCATTTCCTTACTTCAAAGGTTTAAAACTTACATCGATAACAACAGACACTTCTTCATCAAGAGGCCACTTTAGAGGCACCTCAACTTTCATGGTACACATTAATTTTGATGTTCTCATATTAGAAGGCCAAATAGATGTGGATGCTCTAGAAAAATGGTTAAATCCACGAGAAGGTTATTTCTCTGTTCATAATTTCTCTGATAGGGAAAATATCACCTTATCACTCCTTAAGGCTGTCCCCCATGTCAAAAATTAGTGGGACCAAATTTCCATAGATGATTCTGGAATATATGGGGTTGATCCCACTTGGGATTTTTTGTGGATGTAGTGAAGGAACAATATTACCCTGTTGGAAACTATGATGACCAATACATGAGATGGACCACACTAGGACAAGAGATGGGCCAAGCAGTGTCAAATTTCACCAATACCTTCCATACCTTGTGCACCAAACTGGGTATCAAATACTCTGAGTGACATTTGGTATTGAAATAACATGGGTGTTGGGCTCTAAAGATGTCCTAAAAACAACCTCTATGCATCAACCAAAGGTAGGCGCTGGCACAATCGTTTTACTTGTTGCCCACGTAGGTTCTTACCTTCCATTTTCAATACCCAACCTCCAGAGATGCAACACCTGTAAAGGAACAACAATCGTAAATGGAACGACAGTTGTTCTAGTCAAAGGAAGAGCAAGAGGAACAACAATCATCCCGTTCAAATGAACAATAAAAGGAACAACAATCATGAAAAGGGAGCGACAATCGTTATATTGAGCCAAACTAATATTGAATTAATTGCATTGTAGTATTTTCCCAACTATCTAATTTTTCAAACCGTGGATCATAAACTAACGAAGCACATGCAAAGTATATGCAATATTAAAGCAAGACTAATCTAATCTAATGTTTAAGCTACAACTGGAATTGAATCATTGATCTAACACACAATTGAAATAGAATCATTAATCTAACACACGACTTGGATATGAGTTAATCTAGTTGCATAAATGAAATTAATCTAGGAATGAGAAATTGTGTAAAGGAATTAATCTAGAAATGGAGAACTACATGAAGGAAAAGAAAGTACATGTGAAGAATTGAATGACACAACAACATATGTGAGCTCATGCCAATGAAGGAATCTTATATTAAAAATAGCCAAATCAATCTTGATAACATAATAATGAAAGCATGAAAACCAAAACCATGAATCAAAGCTAAGAATCCCTTTCTCTTTCGAATCCTAATGACTACCATTAATGATTACTCTAATTCTCTACTTACAACTGATTTAATTTTCATTGAATAATCTAATTCCTCTTCTACTTTAATAATCTAATTGAATTCTCATGAAGAGAGAGCACTCTCTTTTATACATGAGAGCCTTGAAGATAAGATAACCATCTCATTATTACAGATCCATTATTCTCTCAACCTATTTCC
>JZKD02S1218779.1:42977-54627 GCA_000966675.3 Picea glauca | reverse complement strand
CAACTTTTCAGCAATTAGAAATGGCCCAAGCCATAAGTTTTGAAATTTGGTGTGCTCACCCTTTCCTTCATGTGGTTTGTCCCACTTCAAAACGAGATCGCCTACTTCAAAATTTGTATCAAAAGTAGAATTAGAATCGAACCATCTTTTAATCAATTGTTGATGTTGGTCTAACTTATTCTTAGCTTGGGCTCTTACTTCTTTTAACTTCATCAAAGCGTTAATTCGGTTTTCTAAAGGGGGACAATCTTCTTCTTGGACCTTTTGTGACAACTGAAGCGAAGGAAGAAGAATGTGAGGTGGCAGAATGGCTTCTCTGCCATAAACAAGAAAAAAGGGGGAGTTACCTATAGTGTCTTTGGGTGTTACCCTATCAGCCCACAGTGCGTTCAGCAGTGCATTGTGCCAATTCTTGTGATTTTCAGCTACGGTTCTCTTGATAATTTTGATCAAGTTCTTGTTTTTGTTGATTCTGCTAAGCCGTTTCCCTGGGGGTAGTAACTAGCAGAATACTTCAGCTTTATTCCTTTCTCCAAAGAAAACTCGCTCATCTCAAGAGAAGAAAAGTATGAAGCGTTGTCAAAGACTAGACAATCAGGGATACCAAAACGAGTGATAATATTCGAGTTTAGAAAAGCGATTACCTGACTAGTGTTAACAGTTCTTAGCGCAGCAGCTTCAGACCATCATGTAAAGTAGTTTGTGGCTGTCACAATATACTTGTGATGTTGCGAAGATGGAGGGTTAACAGGACCTATGATATCAAGGCCCCATTGCTGGAAAGGAGAATCTACTGAGACGGGTTGCAAGGGAAAGGCTGGTTTTTGCAACCGCCCTGATGCTTTCTGACAGATAATACATTTACAACACAAGGCATGGGCATCCCTAAAAAGCGTGGGACGGTAATAACCGGCTCTTAAAACCTTATGAGTAGTGGTGTCACCATCGAAGTGACCACCAGATTCTCCTGCATGCAAGTCAAGCAAGACTTTTTCTGCTTCGTCTTTCTCGAGACAGCGCATCAGTACACCATCAAAATTCTGACGAAACAGTATACCGTTAACTAGATGAAAGGAGGCAGAATTTAATCTCAATGCTGTTCTCTTGGTGGGGTCAAGGTGACCGGGTGTTGATCCATGTTCAAGACATAATCTAATATCATCGTACCAAGGACTTACGAGGTTTTGTGCACAACAAATCAAACTTTGATCACGTCGTTCTAGGTTTGACGTATCACTATCTTCTTGTTGTCCTGTTTCTGAATCAACAACCAATTTACACAACCCTTGGCCTCTCAGGATCTGTGTTGGGGTGATCTCTAAGTCATACTCCTGCAAGAAGGTGACCCAGTTGGCTCTCTTCTCTCCTAACTCCTTCTGCACTAACAAGTTCCTTACGGTAGGGTAGGGGACAATGACTTTCGTCCTTGACTTCAAAAGATAGGATCGGAAGTGATTAACTGCTTTGAAAACAGTGTAGGCTTGCCAATCGACTGCTGGGTAGTTAAGTTCAGCACCTTTGAAAGCAGAGCTCATAAAGGCGATGGGTACTTCATTGTTTTCAGGATTCTTCTGAGTTAGGACTATGGCATAGGAATGATCAGAGGCAAAATTATAGAGTGTAAAATCTTGAGAGAAGTCAGGGCTCATGAGAGATGGAGCATCTATTATGGCCTTCTTTATAGAATTAAAAGCTTGATTTTTTGTGGGTCCCCAGTGATATTGGGTGTCTTTCTTAATCAGGTTCTGTAGAGGCCTGACCATTTCGAAGAAGCTGGGGACAAATCTTCTCACGAAGTTAATCTGGCCTAGGAAAGACTGCAAGGATTTCTTGGATGTAGGAGGGGGAAGTTTAGCGATGACTTGAATCCTCTCGGGGTCAATAATCATCCCATCACTAGATACAATGAATCCTAGTAATTTACCCTGTTCTACTGCAAAGATGGACTTTTTGGGGTTCAAGGAGATGTCATATTTACGACATCGTAGCAGAACGGTTCGTAAGTGAGCTAGATGATCATCTTTGTTTTTAGAATAAACAGTTACATCATCTAAGTAGACTATGATGAAGTGATTGATTAAGCCTCGAAAAGCAATGTCCATTACTCTCTGAAAGGTAGCACCAACATTAATCAATCCAAAGGGAATTTTATGATAAGCATAAGTGCCTCACGAGGTATGGAAGGTGGTTTTGAGTTGGTCTGGCGGAGACATCAGGACTTGGTTATATCCAGAGAAACCATCAAATAAGGGTAGCCTCTCGGAACCAGATACCTGTTGCAGGATCTATTCCATGGGTGGGACAGGATAATTGTCTTTGTTAGACGTTTTGTTGAGGTTTCGGAAATCGACGCAAAGTTGAATTTCCCCGTTTTTCTTCCGAACTGGGACAAGGTTGGACACCCATTGAGTGTGTCTAACAGGAAAAATTATTTTAGCACTTAAGAGTTTATTCAATTCTTTTTGAATGGCCGGTTCTAGTTTAGGGTGCATTTTCCTCAGTTTCTGTTGGAAGGGTAAGGTTTGGGGCTTCATCGGGATGACATGCTATATAATATTAGGATCGAACGTTTTAACATCATCGTATGTCCATGCAAAGACATCCTTAAATTCTTTGAATAATTTAACAAAAGAAGCTTTTTCTTGTCTAGAACATCCCAAGCCTAGATTAATACACTGAGGATTTTCACTACTTCCTAGATTGACTTTTTCATAAGATAACGAGGAACTATTAGTTTTACAATTGACCATCTTTTTAAATTTATCTTCAAAATCATAAAACTGTTCTAATATAACTATGGATTTGGGTATGAAATTTACCATGTCCGCTAGAGCTTCAGGAGATTTCGGATCAGGTATTACCATAAAATCGTACAAATTGTCGTCGTGTGTGCGTTCATCTATCACTGTGCCTTGAAAGGTTTCTTCCATGTGCAAAAAGTTAATGATCTTTTGATTGTCATCAAATACTCTCTAGTTTGTAATATTTTCAGGAACAGATGGTCGAAATAATAGCTCAATGGAGAATGCGTTTGGGGATAAGCCTTCTGCAGGAAGAAGTTTAGAGGCTACATTAGCTACTAGATCTACTTCAGCATTATTTAATCTAGGAATGGAATTTATATTGAAAGCAGAAAATTTGTTCATTAAACTCCATACCTCAGACTGGTAACTTTTGAGATGTGGGGAAAGACAGTGTATAGAGTCTCTTACCTGCCTAACCACTATTTCAGAGTCACCAAATACAACCAGGTTTTGAATGTTCATATCCAAATATTTTCTGAGACCTTGCAGTAAAGCCTCATATTCTGCAGTATTGTTAGTACATTCAAATTCTAGTCTGCAAGCCATTAAAGTCTTGTTACCTGCTGGATCGATAATGATGCATCCTACACCAGCTCCTTCTTTAGACTTGGAACCGTCGAAATATAGAGACCAAATTTGGTTTCCATCGAGGACATGGGACTATTGCACGGAAGTTGTTGGTTGCATATATGCTATGATCTCAGACTGTTGTTCTGGATTGTTGATAGGTGAAACCTCAGCCATGAAATTTCTGAAGAAGGTGTCCATCCCTTGTACTTTGGGTGAATCAACAGGAGGTGTATATGGTTCGTTAGGATCGTTCAAATCTGTGACCGTGAACTTAAGGTAACGCTCACGATTGAATCTGATCTTGTTAGGCTTACCATTCTCTGGAAGCCATAAGTGAGACCAGTCTATTGCGAAGTAACCATGTAGCTGCTCCGACCAGTCCCTGCTAAAAAATAGACCATACACTTCTAGAATATCCACAAAAATTATATCAATAACCTGATGAACTTTTGGGCTAGATGATAATCTAATCAATACATTTTTTAGTTCGCCTATAACTTTAACATTTGTCCGATCAAGTTGTATGATTTTCAAAGTAGATGGCTCCACTTCAACGTTAATCTTCTGGAAAACGGACCAAGGCATCACATTAGATGACGCTCCTGAGTCAACCATACAATTATGCACATTTCTGTAGAAAATTTCGAAAGTTAAAAGAAAAGGAGGTACATTCTTGGGAGTACTGAGAGTAGTAGCTTGTGGTTTTTTACTCGCAATTTCTAATGCTACTTTATCTACATTATTTACATTATTTACATTATTTACAGGAATTACAGGAAGGCTTCCTTTATCTAGAGGATCGGGATTATTTTTAGTGGAAGTCTTCTGCGGAACTTTGCTTTGCACAACCTTGTTACCATTTGAATTACCATTCTTGCCGTTTTCTGAAATATTTTGCAACATTTTCTGTAACAAAACTGGAAACTTCAACAACTCATAAATAGAAATGTTAGACCTTAATTTTTTAAGATCTTCAACAACATCATAATCTAAGTTAGGGATGACATTGCTCTGTTTAGTTTCTACTAATTTAGATTTCTTTGGAGGCGAAGTTGTAGTGTTCTCGGTAGAAGGCTTGTTTGTTGTCTTGCTCCTAGTGTTATAAGGGTGAACAGTCTCGAAGTTAGCTTGAAAGACACTGTCCGAGAAGTGTCCAAAGATGTTTGGAGAAGACTCTTCTTCTTGAAATTTTTCCTGTTCGACTTCCTCCTGAGGGATCTCAGGAGGCATCAAGTTATCTTGGGCTTATAGAATTGTTTGAAGAGCACATTCCAAACTTTCTAGGTTCAAGCCTTCGGGGTTTGGATTAGGTCTGTTGGTAGGAAAAGGATTTCGGAAAGGAGGTTTGTAGGGTCCTTTACTCGAGGAAGCTTCTTCAGTTGACCTTTTTAAGTCTATAACTTGATTCGACAGTTTTTGAACAACTTTAGTTAAATTTTCCAAATCATAGTTTTCAGGTTGTGTTTTACTTTGAGTAGGTCTGGGGAGAATTTCAATCTTCTTTTTGGAAGAAGAACTAGTTTCAGTTTCGTTGCTAGAAGAGTCTTTAAGACTAAGTATGTCTTTTTCAATCTGACTAGCCTCCTCGAAGGCTTCTAACAACGTGGCCTTTTTAGATCGTTTAACCCAAATAGCTATACTTTGATGTAAAGATTTAGTGTAGTAAGATATTACAAGACTCTCAGCAGGCATAGAATCTGCAGGGATTCGATTTTTAAGTGTTAAGAATCTTTGATTAAAATCTTTAACTTTTTCTTTTGGGTTCATTTTTAAGCTTGAAAGATCCATGACTAAGACTTCCRGAGGTTTACCATCTCCGAATTTTTCCAAAAAGCATGACTCAAACTTTTCCCAAGACACGATGGTATGGGGTTGTTGGGAAAAGTACCAAGTGGATGCATTACCCTCAAAAGTATAAGAGGACAACCTACAGACAACGTCTTCATGTTCAACATTGCGGATTCTAATGGCTAACATAATTTTTTTGATATGATCTTCAACTATCTGTTTTGAATCAGGATCAAACTTGGGAATCCATTTCTCCGGGTGCTTAGGTAAAGGGTGATGGGTTCCAGGTATAGCTACAACATCCTGGTCCAACCAGGGTCTAGCAGGGTTGTTCTAATTTTCCATTGGGGTAGTGGGTGTGGAAGGCTGAGAAGGTGAGTTGCCTTCTTCTGAAGAGGAATCTCCTCCAGAAGATGAGGGAGATGAGGGAGGTGGTGAAGGAGGTATCCCAGATCCTCCTGCAACAGGATTTGTGGTTGGATCTGTAGGATTCACAGTGAGGTTAATGTCACCTAATTGTTCTCTGATATCAGAGAAATCCAAAGGTTGGCCCCACAAACATTTTGGTTTCCTAAGACGAGCTAAGGCACTATGTGTTTTAATAAGAGATTGACAGATAATCTCTTGTGTGTCACCACCTGTAGGATTAGGGGTTGCTGGCTCAACTGTGATTTGTGGATCTTCGGTTGAATTAGTAACTGTTTAAAGGGGAATATTATCGTGTGAACAGCTTCTAGTCACTATAGGTGAGTGATTAGGGGGGGGAGGAGTCTTGCGACCACCTTGTTCCATTAATTAAGTTCAGGCCCTCCTTCTAGCACCATTTGTTGACGGGCGAAATTGACCGTCCGTCAACTGAGAGAGTGGAACCGGTCCGGGGTTGTCTAAATAACCCAAGTTGTTTGGAATGAACCACCCTGACGGGTTTAACGCCTCCGGTAGCCATCCTAAGGTCCTAAGAAAACCAAAGAGAAAAACTAATCTAAACTAACTAATCTAACTAAAACTAAACTAACTAAACTAACTAAACAAAACAAACTAACTAAAACTAAATACGACAAACTAAACTAACTAAATAAAACAAACTAACTAGAACTAAAAAAACTATTAAACAAACTAAACTAAAACTAAAATAGAACTAAACTACTCTAATTAACTATATATACACAATCTACTAATTACTACTATACTAACTCTACTAATTATCTATCTAACTACTTATTGCACTATAACTTATTCAAAAATATACAATATCTACAACTGGCAGATTTAAATAAAACCTGTAAAACTCATTTACTTTCTGCCCTAAGACAGCTAGAGATATTTTTTGATTTTTATGATTTTATGAACAAGAAATAGAACTCACTGAAATTAAACAATCTAAATAAATACTAACGAATACACTAAACGAATAAACAACAAACTGACCTGGAAACGCTCCAGATTTGTCCTGTGTATGATGACTTCAAAGCTGGTCGGAGGAAGGAAATTCGCACCAGGTAATCCATAAACTTCTTGTAAACGATAGGATGGACTTCTCTTTGAGTTGTTTATAGGACAAACAAGACATAAAAAATCATAACAATTATATGATTTATAAATCTCTGCAATAAGGGAAACCTGTTATGCAAAAACTTATACTTAATAATTCAATTTATGAAGAAGAGAAATCTGTCATTCACAAACTGAATCAAGCAATTGCTATGTATTTAAACACTTGGAAGAAATCAGATATGGATTATATTGATTAAATTATATCATTTTCAAAATACTAAGATAGCTAAAGTAGTCATTAACCAAATGCAAATAGATACACATAAACATAAAACAAAATACTGATATTATGAAAAGCTAAAGCTGTAGTAGAATATCAAATTATGTCTCAGTCTGCATTAAAATTCCAAATCCTTGTTCTCCCACGAATGAGGATCATGTTATTACAAAAATAATGAGTATTTATAAGTTTTTCCACAGGGTAAAACCTCCCTGTGGATAGTATCAAACTGTTTACATAATATGAGAAGATATTCCCAAAATCAACTAAACTAGGAACTAAAATGAAACTAAAATATTTCAAATATCCTCTAAACTGTCCATCCAATCCAATGCAATTTCGAGTTCACCTGAAATGGACCAAAAATAACAAGTTAGAGAGATATTTTAATGAGCAAAACAATAAAAATCTGATTCCATAGACTTAGCTACAGAATCATCTGATTCTGTAGCTAGTCTAAAATAATATACATAATCGGAATTGAAATCAAATCAAATCTTTTAAAATAATTAAATACAATTATCTTCCAATAATCATTTTAAAACGAATCATTTAAGATTCAAATGATTTTATCATTCAACATTAAATAGGATCAAAATTGATTCAACTGATCACAGAGATAGGAATACTTTGTTCTTCTGTTACCATAAAATCGGGTCTTTCATAATCGAACAGTAACAAGACTGTTTCATATCCAATTCAAATCGATAATGAAACATATCGTATGTGATACGATCTAATCCAACACAACCATTTTCCACTTTTTATAGTTGTAACGATATAGCAACAAGATTCAAATCATTTAATTGAATGCAAAGAAAAAACTACTTTGTTTCGATTATCGTTACAAGTCGGGTAAATGAAATCACATGTAACAGCATCATAATCGTGTCTCAACAAATTGAATGAGATCATTTTGATATTCAATCGAAAACATAACAAATAGCAAACGCTTCGTTATACTTGCATCGAACAGGATGATCACGATAACTGTAAATCAAAAAGATTTAGGCTGTGAATGAATTCAAACCATAACCGACACATAACCAAAAACGTGACAGGATCAATCAAAGAGGATTTGTCATAGATTTTGATCGTTGATCCTTGCACAGTCAGCAGACAGGATCGATTAATTTTGATCACAATCGTTTTAATCAAATGAATCATAATAGATTTTGATCGATTCATTTCACAATTTAAAATGCATAGCATCAATTACAATCTGAAACCGATTCGTAAAACAACTTTGCCAAATTAGAACTAGAGTGAATCGATTGGCTAAGATTTTCACACAGTTGTTATGATTCGGGTTCATTTCCCAATTCGGGCGCGAATTTCATTTGAGAATATTGTTTTCATCAAAGAAACAGGGTCAATTACCTTGGAATCAATCAAATATAGAACAACATCGTAACAGGTATCCTCCTGAAACATTTACCAGTCCTAGCATACCAATAATAATGAAATCAAATCCGGGAAAGATTGTAACAATCAAACTCAATCAAACCGTTTATCAACTATAGCACATGGATCATAAACAAATCCAATCTGAGCATGATACAAACCAAATCATTTGGAGGCAGACCATTAATTTTATAAACTAGTCAATCAGATCTCAAAACATACCATTCAAATCCAATCGAAATCTAATGATTGCTAAACTGGGAATAACCATATCGTATATTAAATCAAAAATTGTTTTATTCAAAGCCAGTCCATATATAGAATGCATGCAATGTAACAGAGTCATTCAATGATGTGAACAAATATGTTTGAAAACTGAATCGCAAACATTATATCCACCTAGATTATTTACACAATGAAATGAAATTTTCCATACCTGTGTAGCGACGAGGCTGCTTAATTATACCATCTTGGAATTTACAACAGCCATGGCTGATTCCACATTTTTAAACAGAATGGAGCCGGTCATCTTTTGTTTCTTATCTGTCGCTTGTAGCTTGGCCTTTTGACTGGTAAGCAGTGAAATCTGGTCTTCCAAAGATTGAATCCTTGACTGGAGAATCGAAACATCAAGGTAATACCGCTCTAACCATGAACTGCATTGATCATAGGGTGACACTGTAGGTTTAGACAGAGTAGGCGAGGGTTTCACAAGGAAACTTAATGCCTGGGTAGTTAGGGTCGTCCTTTAGGCAAGGGGCTAGGTTTGATACAAAATCATACGAGGGTTCGGCACACAAACCTTGTGAATAGGGATATTCATTGGCCAAGAACCGCTCCACTTCCGAATCAGAGTCCTCACTCAACACGATAAGGTTAAGCTCGACAGGGGGTTTTGGCTTGTTTCGTGCCATCCGTGAAATCAAACGTGCATTCTTCTTCCTTTTAACATTTTTAGTAAGGTTCACCTTGGGATTTTTGCTCACAAGCTTAACAGTCTCAACACTCTTAGTCACAGCGTGGGGTAAGTCGATAGGAGGGTCGGCCGAGGGTTTAGGCAGTAGGATATGGTAGGGCATTGGGGGTACAACCTTGACCTCTCTCTCCATAGTTTTTTCAACCTGTGCAGGGTTTGAATCCTCGAAACCATTCTGAGCAATGAAATTTCTCCAACTATCTTCGTGCAAAGTCAAATGACAGACAACAATAAGCTTCACCAGCCCATAATGAAAAAGGCTACTATCAGCCTGGTTTCTTTTGTACTTCTTCGACATTTTAAATAGGCTTCTATGAAAATAATAGGGCAGATTGAGCTGATAACCCATAAAAACCATAAGCAAACGCAGGTGGTGTAGGAACACAAACCCGTATCGACCCTCACAGGTGATAAACTCTTTGATTATCATTAATAAATCGTGCCAACGTTGTTTGCGCATGGTCACGGGCATACCTCTATCACAAGAGGTGATTTTGTGAAACTGGAAGAGTAGTTTCCATGGGACCTCCTCGACTTTGCAATTCTTGGACCATCGTTGTCCAGTGGCAGGAAAACCCGTAGCAAGACTGATAAATTGTTCATCAATTTCCAATTGAATATCGCCGACCTTGGCTCGACACCCATCGAAGGTCATAGAAAATTGTCGAACCACACAAAGGTTAAAACCATCGAAACGTTCCACGAAGGTAAGCCACCCACTGTCTGCCAAATCTTGGCGGGCATTGTCAAACATCAACAAGGCCTGTTTTCCATTGGGTTCAACTCACATGATTGGTGCCATGGAGTTGAGTGCATGGTAAGGGAAGGGTTCAAACATAGAGTAACAGAGCTATCCGAACCAACAACAATGAATCGAGCCAAAAGGGGTAAGCATTAACACAAGCATGCGAAGGTGGTGGAGTTATTTACCGCCATGCAAAATAATTATGGTCAATGTACAACTGCCGATATAGTTGTTCAATTCATAATAGTGGATCATCCATTAAGTCAGGTGTACAACCAATCAAATCCAATGTGTATACAAATACGCGCTAACACTATGCCATAGTGTTTAAACACCCAAAATCAAATATGCACTAATGTATTGATTCATAAGTTTAACCAAGGTGTCAAATAGTTGACAAGCCAAACAAATATAAAAAGATTAACATAAGGATCCTATCATACATATATAAAAATTTAATCAAAACCCTTATGCATTTCATAGAATCGAAGATTAGGCAAATCATAAAATGCAAATCCAAATACTCAATGTCTTACAAACTCAAAAAAAAATCAAGTCATATAATCAATCGAAGTATAAGAACTGATCAAAGGATATTGTCAATTGTGTAATGATCAATAAAAGGTAAGTGCAAATGACAAAAGAAATAACCACAGTTCAGATAATGATCGAAAAACAACTTCGAAAGGAGAAGTTTTCACGCTTACAGTCATGAAAACTTAACGAAGACAAATGTGTCAATGTCGCAAGAAATGAAAATGTCGTCTATTTGAAAAATGCGACGAAAAAATTGACGTTCGCAAGGCATAGGTGTAGGCAGCTTATAGGATAATAGAAAAAGGTGAATTGGCTGCGAACAAGTGGTTAACCCTAAAATGAGGAAAATAGGTTAAGTGACCTAGAAATGGGTTAAGTGACCTAAAAATGTGTTAATTGAACTAAAGGATGAAAGTATAAATAATATGGAAATGGTCTCTTGTAGATCATCTTTTTTGTGGATCAATGGAGAGCTTCTTGTGGGGATATATTTTGGAGTATTGATGGAGAGCTTCTTGTGAAAGCTTCTTGAGCATTTTTGGTGTGGAACACTTGAATATATTGAATATCCATAGGTGACTGAGGTAAAAAATGATATCTAAGCCTAAATTCTAAGGAAAGTGAAGAAAATAAGGCCGAAATGCAAGGAAGGATAAATTCTTTTGATGGTGCTTTCTAAGGTATGTTATTTACAGGTCATCTCACCATTTTCGCTATAATTTTTTTTCTATAGTGATTCAGATATTGTGGTATACCTAGGGAGGTAATATGGGGTACCTAGGGAGGTGCCCAATGGGAATGTAGTTATATGTTATTAGTGGAAGTCAATTAATATATGGGAATGTTGTCGTTCAATGTAAGGTGGACTAGGTCCACTATATTAATAAAGGCCCACTATAGTAGTTGGATGTAATAAATGTGAGAAGTATCTCTAGAAGGTTCCTAGGAGATAGGGAGAGCTATATAAAGAAGTCTAGGCAATGTAATGAAACATAGTGAAGAATATTGTGATTGTAGAAGCAATGATTGCTTGAGGAGTTTTATCCTTCCAT
>JZKD02S1218757.1:0-12455 GCA_000966675.3 Picea glauca | reverse complement strand
GCCTTAGGCCTTTCCCTTTCATACGACCAGAACCCAATGACCTAAGGCTTGTGATTTTGGCACTATTCCTTACGCTTTCCTCCAATGTGGAAGTTCGCACCATGTAACCAAGGGTTATGACGGCGAGTTACATTTCAGGGGCTAATTCCTAGACTCGAATCTCTATGCAAGAAACCCCCGAATTATATAATGTGGTGACGTGTGTCACAACCCTCAACAACTAGGATTATTTCGCATTCCAACATGGAATTAAGCCGTGTGCTACTACATCATGCGGAATAAATATCGACCCTTGATCTTTACCCCTCCGATTGCACACAATCCCACGGCTGGGACTTAATCACAAAATGGGTGAACATCTAGAATACTCATGTTGGTTTTAACGATGATCTGACGGGCCTTAATAAATCTAACTTCCAATCTGACGGCTTGCACTTGATCTGACTCTCAATCCGACAATCATAAACTCTCCAAGGACTGGAGGTTAGATCCTAACCCAAATTTTGATCTACGGCTCCTATAGCTTCTTCTACTCCCTTCAATGATCGCAATGACTATCCGCCTGCAAGGTAATTAGGATCATCAATCCTTTACAGTGATCGATGATCACACCAATAATAATCTTCATAGATTTGATTCTTCTCCAAGCCTACAAATTTGTAATTATACCAATATATATAGGCTTCCAACTCCTATTTTCGTAGAGACATAATATTCCAAACAACAGAGCTTCTCAACACACAAAAACTCTCTCAATGATACTCGAAACGGAGTATTCCTTTCATTAATCATACATACACTATACATAGATTTACACAAGGCTTCTAATGCCTTTACTGGCTTGATTTTAACTCAATAGGCATACCTATCTTTCCTTGGCCTAATTCCCTCTAAAATGGCCAACTTCCCTGTGGCTTGATCTCCTATTCTGGCCAGCCTCCCTTGGTCCGATTTTCTCCCTCACTAACCAACTTTGAATGCCTCTAAGGCTTACAATTTTATACAAAAGGATTCTGAAACCATTTTTGGTTCAGATCCACTATTTACTCAACAACTCCCTAAGGATCCTCTTAGATCCACAAGATATTCTAACAAGCCTAACATTTAGGATTCTCAAATCCTCATAAGATCTACAATTAACCTAAGATCTCTCAATTCCTCTCAACTCTCGAGATCTCTTCTTAGAAGTAGATCTGATTACAATACAATCCACTCACACATTCCAGAACTCCTATAAAACTTAGGAAATTACAATAAAATTCCTTTAGGGAACCAACTCCCTAGGAAAATGAAACACCCCCTAGGTCTAATCAAATGTACAAGATTTTGGGAGGCAAGATGCTCCTGCATCAAACTCCCTAGGAATAAAAATTGTTCATGATCTCCTAATCATGAGTTCCTTCAAATTCTTCATTCTTCTAGTGTCCTCCAGGGTCCCAGATTTTATGTTGAAGCTCTTCACTTGCTTCATTGTTGTCTTGTTGTCCTGTTGTCTTGTTGTTGTTGACTGCAACTCTCCTGGCTTCCACATATTATGCTACAATGCCCCACTGGCTTTGCTTTGGAAATCTTCCCTGTCACTTGTTTCTTGTTGTTGCCTTGCTTCCCACTTGCTCTGTTGATGTAGATCTTCCTTTCCTCAGCATGTCTTCTCTGAGACATCTTCACCATCAACATCCTTATTAACTCAATCTCAATGTCCAGTCTGTCCCTTGGTTGGTACATCTCTTTGCTGAAAACTACCTGATGTTCCCTTGAATGAATTTTGTTGTTGTTGTTGTCCACTAGTTACTACTTATTGTCTCCAATTATGCCACTATTGATTGACATCTCCATCTACTCTTTAAAATTAGTTTGAACTGAATCTTCAAACCTTTTATAGTCTTCTTGTCCTGCATCCTTAGTCATCCATTCCTCTAATAATTTCAATTCATCCTCAAAATTCATCAATTGAGGTCTGGTTTTATCGTTAGAAAATAGTCTTGAGGATACTTCCATATCATGTTCATTTTCCTCTGCTAGGCCTGCAATTTCCAGATTAAATTGAAAATTAAAATTTACTTTTACCTCCTTAGATGCAATAAGCACCTCTCCTTCACTGCTAGGCACTTTTGAACATGTTTCCTCTCTGGCTGTACTTTCCCTTTCTGACTCAAGTTCTATCAACAATCTTAAGTAGCTCTACCTCTTTATCCCACTTTGAAAGCATTACATCAGAATGCTTCTCTTCAGCTTCCCTTTGGCTATCTTCACAAGCCAAGTGTTATGTTTTCTCTGCAGCAATAATTTCTTCTAACTGTTTGTCAGCAATCCCATTAGCAAAATGTGTATGTATATCTCCTTCTTGGCAGTCTTTATGAGACACTCTTGCCTCATCCCCCATCAGAATGTAATTCTGATCCTTTCTACTTGAAATTTTTTTATACATTTCTTTTACTTCCTTCTTAATGTTGATAGCTTCAAGTGATTCATTACTTGCTATACCTGCAATCATACACAAAATGTCAATTTCAAAAACATTAGGCTTTTCAGCCTTACTTGACTCCTCTGTCAGCATGTCCATATGATGATCTAAACTCTCCAAAGAGCTCATGAGACTTCCTGCAAGTCTCTCATCCTCTTCATTATCCTCTCCAAGGATATCTCCCTGCTCTGGTTCACAATAGTGAACTCCTTCTATCAATGGCCTGAATCTGAACTCAACTCCTTTGAGTTTCTCCTTCTGCATCAAAGCATCCAACCTATGCTTTAATTCCTCCAAGCTTTGCCTCGGCTTCTTCTCAAATAACTACATCATTGGCCATTTGAATTTCTTCTTCATACTCCATCATTGTCTCTAGTTCTCTTTCACCTTGCTCTGTAGCAGTTGTTCCATGTAACTGAGTTAGATCTTTAACTCAACCATTTCTCTGTCAAGCTCCTCTTGACTCATCCTCTTCCTTATGCCATCTTCTTTGGCATATTTCCTTTTTTTGTTGTGGCTTTCCTCTGAACCTCTGCAATGACCATCAGTAGTCATTGTCTCCATTTCCTTTGTGAACTTCATCTTATTCACCTGTGGACTGCATTCAAGCCTCCTCTTTCAGCAAGTCTCCATACATGTTGCCTCATACCTCATCAAGTTATCTCCTTTGAGCTTGATCTCTTGGTACCTATGGTTCTCTCTCCTAGAACCTCCTGAGAAAACTCTTCTCCTCTAGGCTCTGCAGTTTCCACTTCCCTTTGAGAACACTCACTTGTTTTCCTTAGTCCAATATCTATTGGATCTATCAAGATTCCTTACCACTTCTTTCAAGATCTCTTCTTGATCTTGACCCCTCTTTGATTCATTCCCTTGAATCAATTTAACTACTCTGTCCTGTCAGATTTCACTGAATCTGAGCTTCCATGTTCCTTCAAATTTCACAAATCCGATATCCTTTGTGTATGTCTCTGTACAATATCTCTGCCTACAATATTCTTTTGCATCTCCCTATCTGATCTCTTCTCAAAGTAAGAGATTATCTCTATACCATGTATCTACACCAATTGCACTCGACTCCTCTTTATCAACCCACCTACTCTGAACATTCCAATCTTCTATTGCAGATCTGCATCACCTCAATTTCTCTGCTACAACTGCGATAATCTCTACAGTTCCTTTTGTACCTATTAAGGTTTAAGCTATTATTAGGTTTCTTTTCAATTTACTAGATAACCATAGCATAGATAGGATCACTGAGAGAAACACAATCACAAGATACACATCATTTATCCTACGAAACCCTCATGGGGAAGAAAACCCAGCAAAAACTTCCTTAATATAGATAACCAATACAATGCCAAGACAATAAACCAAACACTAGAGAATATCCTCTCCCAAGCAATGCACCTCTCTCTCTTCCTTCTTCCGGCAACTGGTAACTGCAGCTTCCTTCAATACTTGCGCACTAGATGAGTGAGCTGAGTGAGTGAACAAATGAGGCGCTAGCTTTCTTTGTTTATACAAACTGGCAAGCTTTGAAAGGAGGTGTCTCTTCACTGGCAGGGCCGACTTGTCTTTCTGGGTGGTTAGAACCACTTTAATTTGCCTTGGGGCCGACTTCTTAATTTTCATATTACAATTAGGGTTTGACCAATCCGCAAAAGGGGATTTGGTCAATTACAATGCTCGACATGATCAATCCACAAAAGGGGATTGATCTAATGAATAAAAAATAGAATACTCTTTGCAGTTACAATATTTCAATAGTACCAGATCCCTGCAATATTCAACTAAGCAATTAATTTCTTCAACGGAGTATTAACAAGCTCTTCCCATCCTTAAATGAGCAAATTAACTTGCTCTGATTCCAAAATGATGACCTTAATGGTAAAAAACCCACAGTTATGGCAACCTGATTCTTTTAGGATGTTGATCAAACCCTCTTACGGGTGTCCAAGGATCTTTTTCTTACTCGGGTTACAGATACACCAGGTTAATTACTTAGGCCCTTTATAAAATTCACCTTATAGACTTAATCTCATTCAAGTCCCTATTCTTGTCCTTAATATCTTCGATCTCATCATTGGATCGAATTCACCTCGTTCACCTTAACCGTGTTGATTTATAGATCAACCTGTCATTGTGTTTTTATTTGTTTTTTGGGCACTACTATACCAACACACGGCTTGCACTTAGGCCTTTCCCTTCATGTGACCAAGCATTAGGCCTTTCCCTTTCATACGACCAGAACCCAATGACCGAAGGCTTGTGCTTTTGGCACTATTCCTTATGCTTGCCTCAAATGCAGAATTTCGCACCATGTAACCAAGGGTTATGACCACGAATTACATTTCGGGGATTGAGTCCTAGACTCAAATCTCTATGCAAGGAACCCCCGAATTATATGATGTGGTGACATGTGTCACAACCCTCAACGACTAGGATTATTTTGCATTCCAACATGAAATTAAGCGTGTGCTACTCCATCATGCGGAATAAATCTCGGCCCTTGATCTTTATCCCTCTAATTGGGCACAATCCCATGGCTGGGACTTAATCACAAAATGGGTGAACGACTAGAATACTCCTGTTGGTTTTAACGATGATTTGAGGGTCCTTAATAAATCTAACTTCCAATCCGATGGCTTGCACTTGATCTGACTCCCGATCCCACGATCATAAACTCTCCAAGGATTGACAGTTAGATCCTAACCCGAATTTTGATCTACAGCTCCTGTATCTTCTTCTGCTCCCTTCAATGATCGCAATGACTATCCGCCTACAAGGTAATTAGGATCATCGATCCTTTACAGTGATTGATGATCACACCAATAACAATCTTCAGAGATTCGATTCTTCTCCAAACCTGCAAATTCGCAATTATACCAATATATATATATAGGCTTCCAACTCTTATTTTCACATAGACATAATATTCCAGACAACAGAGCTCTCACACACAGAAACTTCCTCAATAATACTCGAAACAGGGTATTCCTTTCATTAATCATACATACACAATACATAGATTTACACAAGGCTTCTAATTCCTTTCCTCGCCTAATTTTAACTCAATAGGCCTAGCTATCTTTCCTTGGCCTAATTCTCTCTAAAATGGCCAACTTACCTGTGGCCTTATCTCCTATTATGGCCAGCCTCCCTTGGTCCGATTTTCTCCTTCACTGACCAACTTCGAATGCCTCTAAGGTTTACAATTTTATACAAAAGGATTTTGAAACCATTTCTGGTTCAGATCTACTATTTACTCAACAACTCCCCAAGGATCCTCTCAGATCCACAAGATCTTCTAACAAGCCTAACATTTAGGATTCTCAAATCCTCATGAGATCTACAATTAACCTAAGATCTCTCAATTCCTCTCAACTCTCGAGATCTCTTCTTAGAAACAGATCTGATTACAATACAATCCACTCACACATTCTAGAACTCCTATATAACTTAGGAAATTACAATAAAATTCCTTTAGGGAACCAACTCCCCAGGAAAATGAAACACCCTCTAGGTCTAATCAAATGTACAAGATTTTGGGAGGCAAGATGCTCCTGCATCAAAGGTGGGTATGTTATTTGAACAAGGCAGTAATCTAATCACATGAAGAAAGGTAAGAAACTTGTTTAGATATAGGAGGACCAGTCGACAGATAATACCTATTCATGTACCTCCACCAATCCACCCATAGGGAAAAGTAGGGAAATTCCTCAAATCCGAGAACATAACTCCAATGGCCAATATAGCTACAATAGGGAATGGATCCTAGTTGTATGGAATATTGAGTACCACGAGGAGATACAACCCCAAGGCAACAAAATTGACACAACGAAGAGCTGATTTAAAGAGTACATCTACATGGATAGTTGGGTAGCAAGAGGAGCAGGTATAAATACACCACCCCATAAGGCTGAGAAGCTGGTGAAGATGATGGAATTAACCCTAATCCAGCTACAACTCATTCATCAGGAGATCGTGAGGTTTCAGAATCAGCAGGTTACTACGACTAGCATTTCAAATAAAATTGATCTTATTCTGAATATGTTGCACAACTCAGGCTTCCTATATCAGTTTCAAAGACAGAAATCCAACCCTTGGAACTATGAGACTGGCAAATCTTCATAGGCCAATATGGGGGGAGACACTAATAGCATCATAGCGTTAAACTTCTAGGAACATAAAGCATTAAAAGAGAGCTTGGAAGAGGTACAAATATATGCACAGGATCCAATATAGTCCTACAAGAAACCCTTTCAATCATGACCAATAGCAGCACTGGGGAGCAGGATAGGGTAAGTCCAGCAGCACCCCTGCAGCACAGGGAAGAGATAGAAGAGTATTCTACTGCCTCTGCACGCCCGCCACCATGATCAGGAGTTCCAAAGATAAAGTTTTGTTCAGTGAAGGTAACCACGTTATTAGGAAAGCAAGGCCCTCATAACCAAATATTTGGTATACATACGTAAGCCACCACTGTAAAACAAATTTTGCAGATCAAACTTTGTCAAGCAAAGGGCAAAGAATGCAGTTTTGAAGACCAGCCAGGGGAAGAAAAGCAAGGGCAATCCACAAAGCACTTCACCATGTATCCAACGAGTTAAAACACGGACAAACTTATGGATATTATTGAATAAGAAAAAAACCAGAGAAAAACATAAAAAATGAGCTAACCTGAAAATTGCTTCACAGACATACTGATTTCCGTAAAGCTTTTCTGAGTTTTCAGATGCTATCTTTAAAACAAGGTCCATGAAATTCTCAGAAATAGCACCCACTCTTGGCATTTTATATATGTTTTTGGCCTATAAGATTTACCAGAATTGTATTTCTTGGTTCTTAGCTTCTCTTTTGTATTTGGGAAAAACGGCTGAGACTCCTCTCGTCCCACGTCTAATGCAAAAACAATCACGATGTATATAACTGTAACTGTTGGACGCTGAAGACACTAATGGAGGAAACCGCGAGCTTCAGACTTTATAGATTTATCTTCAAAATTTGGGACGCATGAAGAACACGATGCATTCGACTGTTCTGGTGTTGGTTGGTTAGTTATGATGTCGGTCGGTTGATTGGTTATTTTTGAAGAAGTGTAACAGCCAAATTCAATAGATGAGATGTTATGGTATTCTGACAAAAATATATTCATTTTCATTAAAGTGAAATAGCATCGTCTTATACTTTTACATGGTTAGTTTTTCACTGGAAAATATTATGCCACAGTGAAATTACTAAACATTTTTATCATTATACTTTTCCATTGGTTAGTTTTTCATAGGAAAATATCATACGACAGTGGAATTACTAAACATTTTTATCAATTTTTTTCCATGGTTAGTTTTTCACAGGAAAATATTATACAAGTGAAATAACTAAACATTTTTATCATTTTTTTTTAAAGGTCGTTGCAAGTAAATTTGAAAAGGTTATTACAATAAGTGAGTGTGTTAGAAAAGGTTATTTTATACAAATTTTATTATTTTGTTTGTTTACATTTTTTTAAGATTTTAATATTAATATATTAGGAAAATATTAATATATTAAGAAAATTTATGATAAATAAAATCTATATTAATTTATTTAATATTTTAATATTAATATATTAGGAAAATACTAATATATTAAAAAATAGGTGATAAATAAAATCTATAATAAATGAAGGTTTGTTAGTCAATTAAATGAAGGTTTTGTTAGTGAATTGATATGAAGTTTTAAAATGAGGAATAGTTTGTATTTATGCTTTTTATAAAGTTAAATATATAGCAATTAAGATGCTCATTGATGTAGTAGTAATTATGTTAATCATAACAAAGTTAAAACTTTTAACTATGACATATATATTGTTGTAAATTTGAGGAGATGTTAATATAAAGGGAGGTTTTATTTATTAAAAAGATTAATGATCATTTGAACTCATATAGATTGAGAAGTCAAATCTGGTTAGTGCAAGGGTTTGCTTTTGTAAGGCGGTCAAGGTTTGAAATTAGTGGTAGTTCAGAGGAGACACCCAAAAAAATCCAACCATGTTAAGGGTTGGTATGGCCTAGGGCAAGTGCGATCTTCAAGTGATTTTGATGGCTTAGATGCCCTTGAATAGTGGTTTCTTAGACCACAAGCTAGTCCTACAGGTAATGGGCATGCTAGCAAACAAAAAAAATCATAGATTGAGAAAAAATCTTTAAAATGTTAAAAGGTTTAATAAAATTGAAAACTAGATAATATTTATGCTTGTTTGATGAGCTCCTAACATATTTATCAATATATTCAACTTTGGTAATTTTAAGAGTGCCAATAATCACTTGTATTGGGTTGGTAAAATTGATTTTGACTACTTTATATCAATGTATGGCTTTACAAATAATCAACTCTCACTACGGTCCTAATATCATGAAACTTTATCAAGCCTTGGTTTTTAATCTCCTAGTACAAATGAAATACAAAATTAATAGAACAAAACTTGTATTCTAATATTCGAACATATGTTTTACATAGAATTGCCTACTTTTTATAGGCTTGTTAGATACAAAATGAGGTAAAGATTCACTTTGACCACACCTCCCTTTTTTATTTAATTATATTTTACTATTATTATTATCCACTAACTATGTTATGTTATTTATTATCCTCAACTTCTTGGTGTCTCAGTTTCCCATTGTCCACCCAATTTAAGAGAGCCATTACACAGATTGGAAAATAAGTATTCATCCAAGAAAAATGTTCTAAATATCCCAAATTGGAAAATAAGTATTCAGTCATTTTCTGGCTGGATATTTGATGGTTCTAAATATCCCAATGATTCCACATGTTCATCTCTTTGCAACACACTAGTTGGAACTCCATCCTCGACTATCATGGAAGTGTTGTTAAGTGGGGATGCTTCCATTTTGGCAATGCCATGACCAACACTGGGGCCTAATTCACTGTTTGTATGAAAAAGCAAGTTCGATGATAGGGAAATCACACTACTATGTGTAGTACTTTTATTATAGAAGCTCATATATGTTGTCAAGATGCTTTCCTCAAAGTTATTGGTGACCAGGATAAATGGATCTCACTTAGACCAAAAAGCCTTTCTTTCGTATGCTAGAATGACTATGGTGTCCTTCTTTAACATTAGATGGTTGAGAAACAAAGTGAGAACCATTCATATTTCAAAGTTCAGTAAGGTCCATATTTCTCAAAGTGGAGCTTGAACTTGACCAACTAGGTAAGGCCTGCATTTTCTCACTCTTCAAATCATGAATGGATCAATTTAAAAGATTTGTGGTTGGCTTGTGTTTTCCTGTAAATATGTAACTGATGTTTAAAACATGATGTATGGTAGGCATCCGAGTTGGTAAAGACATAGGAACAAGACTATGTGTAGTAGTTGGAGTCACAATTTTGGGTGAAATCAACCAAGAACTAGTGGATATTAACATGACTTGTGTCAAGTGTAGAGTTTAAGAAATTACATCCATTGGAGAGCATCCATTGCTCAAGGAAATGATGTCATTCCTTATGTGGGGAGGAACATATTTCAACATAGTTGTGAAAACTACAATGTTGTTTTCCTCTATTAGGGGTTTGACTACAAGGCTCAATGATGCATTTGTCCCCCAAAAAAGTATAATATTTGTCTTTAGAGAATAACTATGAGAGTCCATATTATCATGAACTTTCGAGTTGTGTGCAATATGAGCTTGAGGGATTGTGTTAAAGAAGTTACTCCAATGGATGTTGGTAATGATTGTGGCAATGGTGGGGAACCAATCATCAGAGGCATATGTGTGAGTGTGTCTTCTTCATATTGTAGAAAGGGATGCACATGTGTTGGATTGTCTATGGTGGAGTGGATGAGGCAAGACACGGTGATGTAGAGATCATAATATTAAAAAAAAAAATTAGATTGGAAGCCAATATACAAGAAGAAATCACATGCAAAATCCCACATCTTTTGCAAGACAAGGAGTTGTGATGCTCATGGAGCTTCAAAAACAAATATGTTTATGTATCTAAATAGCCAAGTCCATGAGGTTTTGATACATTTAAAAGTTCCTCTGGTGAATCTACTTGGTGTTTAGAGTGGTCATAGTGCTAGGAAAGAGAGCAACACCACTATAAAAATTGTAAGGGAGATTTTCCCTATTATCTTGGCTATGGATGTTTGATAGAGAAGAGGCAGGGTCCTCTACTTGCCTTTGCTATGAAAGCCAAGGATGCAAGAAAAAAATCATTGTAGATGGAAGGAGAAGATCCCTGGTGATTTCCAAATGAGGCAAGGGAGCAAATCCTTGTAATGGTTATGAAATCCTAAAGAAGGGAACAAATCCCTTATGGAAACTATGGAAGATAGGAATGAAGCCCTCTAATACCAATTGATACTAAATGAGATAGAAAAATAATAAAATAGAACTTGTATTCTAATATTCAAGCATATGATTTACATATGGTAGCGTACTTTTTATATGCTTGTCATATACAAAATGAGGTAATGGTTCACTTTAACAACATCTACTTTTTTATTTAATTATATTATACCATTATTATTATCCACTAACTACATTATTATTATTCACTAACTACATTGTGTTATTCATTATCCCTTGCTTCTTCTTCTTGGTGTCTTAGTTTCTATACCATTTAAAGTCAAATATATAACAATTATGATGTTAATTGACCTAGTAGTAGGTGTGTAAATCACAACAAGGTTAAAACTTCTGAAAATGCATTATATTATTGCAAATTTGAGAACACAGTACTGTAAAAGGAGTTTTTTATTTATAAAAAAAAACAGCAATGATTTTGGGTTCACATAGATTTAGAAGAAATCTTAAAAGCATTTTAAAATTTTAAGTAAAAATTCAAAAAAAAAAATTAAAAACTGAATAATAATTGTGACAATTCGATGAACTCTTAACATACTTATTAATATATTCAATTTCAGTGATTTTTAGGTGCTAGTGATCACTTCTACTAGGTTGGTAAAATTGATTATGATAGCTTTATATCCATGCATGTCTTTACTAATAATTAACTTTCACTAAATTCACAAAGGTATTAATCATGTGAAATTATATCAAGCCTTGGTTTTTAATCCCATGGTGCAAATGAAATTTCAATCACCAATAAAAGTAATTGAAATGGATCAGAGACTTCACCGCATATCCAATGAGTTAAAACTTAGACAAGTTTATGGATAGCATTTAATAAGAAACAAACCAAAGAAAAACAAATAAATTAAGCTAATTCGAGAATTGTTTCATGGACATGCTAATTTTCATAGAGCTTTTTTGAGTTTTCCTATGCTTGTTGTGAAACCAAGTCCTCGAAATTCCTAGAAATAGCATTGGCTCTTAGTATTTTATACATGATTTTAGCTTATTACATTAACATAATTGTATTTCTTGGTTTTTTGCTTCTCCTTTGTATCTAGTGAAAAACGACCTAGACTCCCTAGACTCCCCACATTTAACACAAAAGAAATCATAATGTGTGTGACTACTTGAACCATTGAAAGTTGAAGACATTAATGGAGAAAGCCATGAAATTTATAACATATTTGAAACCTAAGAGATGCATTTTTGTAATTGAGATGCGCCAAGAAGACAATGCAGTGTCAAGTATCATGATATTGGTTGGTTTTTGAGGAATTGCAAGATGCAATGAAAATTAGAGTTTATAGAGTTGAGAGAAGAATATATTCAATTTCCTTGGAGTGAAATGGCATGGTGTTGTAACTTTTTATGGTTAATGTTTAACTCACGATGAATTAGAAAGAAAAATACTACGGAATAGTGAAATTATTGAAACTTTCATTTTTCACTTTAGTATATGGGTCACTGCAAATAATCTTGAAATGTTTATTGGATTAAGTGGTTGTGTTATAAAAGGTGTTTTTGTGTTCTATATTATTTTTTGATCTCATTTACATTTATACGGAATTTCAAACTTAACATTACTATAAATTTTATGATCTCACAACTTGTTATTAAAACCGAATGAT
>JZKD02S1218724.1:0-12456 GCA_000966675.3 Picea glauca | reverse complement strand
ATTTTATGATTTTTATATTAATGAGAATAAGTACAAGGGAGTGATGTTTTTTATTTACATACTAATTAATTAATTACATGGATAAGCTTACACCTATCCTCGTCTTTAAGTTATTTAGAATATAAATTTAATTTTAATTTGTCACACTGTTATTAAAATATAAAGATATTGGATTTGCCATGAAATATATTCATGAGTGCATTTATTTAAAAACATAAAAAATATAAATATTAATTAATGCATTTATTTTAAAACATTAAAAATATAAATTTAATTTTAATTTGTCACTCTGTTTAAAAAGAAAAAGAAAAATAAGTTTTCACGTAGCAATGCCTTTGATTTGTGTTGTTTGGTAGAATAAAATTAAAGATACATTAAATTATTTTTAATGTTTAAAAAATGGAGTTTCTCAAATTTAAATTTATGGAGATTCTCTTCTTCTAATATAATGCATAAACAAAGAATTTAATATGGAGATTCTCTTCTTTTAATATAATGGATAAACAAAGAATTTAATTTGTGGAAATTCATTTTGTAATTTTTATTTCATGATATTTTAAATTTAAAATGAAACTTCTCTCACATTATTTTTATGTATGTCTAAAATAAGCTAGGACATCGTAGCAATAAAATAATACAAATGTGGAAATAAAACATAGAAGATACACAATACAATAAAGATACATATATACCCAGTGTGAACTACGTCCATAAGAGAAATTGTCAACCCCTTCCTTTATTATTATGCAACAAATGAAGGGATACAACCTATAGCATACATGTTGTAACTTCCTCTTCTTTCTCTCACAGTTTCATCTCCTAGAATACAATATTCACTCACATATAGAGTTGCAATATGGTTCCCTCATAAAATAGGGTTTCCTTTTAGGAAAAAAAACCCTAACATAACTTATACCGATCCGTGACTTTATAATGGATGGTTTAGATTGACTACGAAAGTACAATATTTTACAAGGCAATTTCCCCCAAAATTTCTCTTCAGGGGCGTTGCCCTCGAACCCCCGCCAAGGGAGGCTAAGATATTTCTCGCTACCCCGCTGGCGAGAGATGTGGGGAGGAAAGCCCCCCACACCTCCTGTCAAGAAATGAGATCCAAACACAGTTGAAACAAGACTTCTGAATCAAGAAGATAATCAGACTCCACAACCAATATAGAAAAAAGGATCTTGAAGATCACTGCACACTCCTCTAAACACCTTTAAGATCTTTGGTTTTAATTTCTTTTACTTATATTAGAGTTTTGAGATTTGTGTCTTTTTCATGGAAATATTGATCGAGTATATATATATAACATTTTGAGGATGACTATATATGATGACGTGGAGATTATGGTTTAGGATGGTTCTTTTTTGGGAGAAAGCTTTGAATATCAAAATGATACGTCATATGATAGTCATTAGACTTAAGCTACATGTTTGTAAAGGCAATTGAAAAAAGTAGAAGTTTCCATTTAAGGATGTTTTAATTCACATTCAATTAATTTTTTTTTTATGTAAGCTATTTTTTGTTTAGATTTTATACTAGTAAGAACAAGTGTGTTAATTTAGTTGGTCCTATAGTAAGATCTAACTATGTTTCTAATTGGCTAAGAGTTTACCTTCCTTGAATAAGAAAATAAGTTAATGACCCAAGACATTTGGCGGGAGTGCAAGTCTTCCACCTTAGAGACCACCAGTGAATCATTTAAGGTGGATAATGGGGATGCGTCTACTTACATGGATAAAAACCAGTAAAAGGTGGCATCATTTTCTTTGAATAATGAGAATGAATCACCTTACATTAATGGATATCAATCAATAATGGTTGTTCTCACTATTATTTAATAATTATTGAGTTATGATATGTTTTATCACCTTTGATAAAAAGAAATATGTTAATGTAAAACTAAATTTTATCACAAAAATCACATAAAATATAAATTATTAAAATTACTAATTAATATTGATATAAAGAAAAATATCACATAACTTAAAACTATGTAGAATAAAAGGTATTCAAAACCATTCCATTTTGAATGTTTTAAAAATCTTTATCCAGTAAATAATTAATAAATCACTTAAGATATAAATTATTAAAATTGATAAGTGATGTTGATATAAGTAGATATATCACATCAACTTAGCAACTATGTAGAATAAGAGATATTCAAAGCCATTCCATTTTTTATGTTTTAACATTTAAATTAATAGAAGTCACAATTCCATTATACTTTGAATCTCATCAACGGAAAAACTCTATCTCCAAGTTATGGTTTTTCATATTGGTCTTTTCTAAAACAACTCATAATCTTAAAAATCCTAAAAAATGATAGAAAAATGAAGAGATTTGAAAATGAAATAAAACATTTTAATTATATTTTATCAATTTTTTTATCCCTTAATATTTTACAAAATTTTCACATTTTGCAACACAAAATTAAATAGATTATATCATTTTTCTCATTGTAATGTCTATGCATGCATACATATATACACATTGTAAATCTATGAATATGGAAATATTTAGATCTCAATTAACATCAAATTGATGTATGAAACTCTTTTGTTTATGAGACAAGAGACCCCCTCAACCTAAATATTTAACTACTAAAATCTAAGTGTAAACACATATTCTTAAATATAAAATAAATTTATATTAATTTAATTAAAAAATACTTTATACACCACCTACTTCACATAATTAAAAATAAGAACGTAGTATACAATGATATATATTTTAGGATTTTTAGATTTTAACAACATTGATTTTAAGCTAATTAAGCTAAAATATAGTAATATATATCCTATAATTTTTTAGATCTTAATTTGATTAAGATCTAAAAAAAATAATCTTGTTCTAAACAAATAAACTTTTTATAAAAATAAAATAAAAACTTTAATTTAATTCATAAACACTTCGCTCACATCAAAATTTACTGACTGAAAATCAGTTACTCAACACTCTACTTATCATAAAAAAAAAATTACTAATGATACACAATTTTGATGATAACTGACGTATTCATTGCAAACGNTATCATTTTGAGGATGACTATATATGATGACTTACTGGTGGAGATTATGGTCTAGGATGGTTTTTTGTGGGGAGAAAGATTTGAATATCAAAATGGTACGTCATATGATAGTCATTAGACTTAAGCTACATGTTTGTGAAGGCAATTGAAAAAAGTAGAAGTTTCCATTTAAGGATGTTTTAATTCACATTCAATTAATTTTTTTTTTTATGTAAGCTATTTTTTGTTTAGATTTTATACTAGTAAGAACAAATGTGTTAATTTAGTTGGTCCTGTAGTAAGATCTAACTATGTTTCTAATTGGCTAAGAGTTTACCTTCCTTGAATAAGAAAATAAGTTAATGACCCAAGACATTTGGCGGGAGTGCAAGTCTTCCCCCTTAGAGACCACCAGTGGATCATTTAAGGTGGATAATGGGGATGAGTCTACTTACATGGATAACAACCAGTAAAAGGTGGCATCATTTTCTTTGAATAATGAGAATGAATCACCTTACATAATGGATATCAATCAATAATGGTTGTTCTCACTATTATTTAATAATTATTGAGTTATGATATGTTTTATCACCTTTGATAAAAGGAAATATGTTAATGTAAAACTAAATTTTATCACAAAAATTACATAAAATATAAATTATTAAAATTACTAATTAATATTGATATAAAGAAAAATATCACATAACTTAAAACTATGTAGAATAAAAGATATTCAAAACCATTCCATTTTGAATGTTTTAAAAATCTTTATTGAGTAAATAATTAATAAATCACTTAAGATATAAATTATTAAAATTGATAAGTGATGTTGATATAAGTAGATATATCACATCAACTTAGCAACTATGTAGAATAAGAGATATTCAAATCCATTCCATTTTTTATGTTTTAACATTTAAATTAATAGAAATCACAATTCCATTATACTTTGAATCTCACCAATGGAAGAACTCTATCTCCAAGTTATGGTTTTTCTTAATGGTCTTTTCTAAAACAACTCATAATCTTAAAAATCCTAAAAAATGAATAGAAAAATGAATAGATTTGAAAATGAAATAAAACATTTTAATTATATTTTATCAAATTTTTTATCCCTTAATATTTTACAAATTTTTCACATTTTGCAACACAAAATTAAATAGATTATATTATTTTTCTCATTGTAATGTCTGTGCATGCATACATATATACACATTGTAAATTTATGAATATGAAAATATTTAGATCTCAATTGACACCAAATTGGTGTATGAAACTCTTTTGTTTATGGGACAAGAGACCCCCTCAACCTAAAAATTTGACTACTAAAATCTAAGTAGGTGTAAACACATATTCTTAAACATAAAATAAATTTATATTAATTTAATTAAAAAATACTTTATACACCACCTCCTTCACATAATTAAAAATGAGAACCTAGTATACAATGATATATATTTTAATTTTTTTAGATTTTAACAACATTGAGCTAATTAAGCTAAAATATAGTAATATATATCCTGTGATTTTTTAGATATTAATTTTAGGATTTTTAGATTTTAACAACTTTTATTTTGAGCTAATTAAGTTAAAATATAGTAATATATATCCTATAATTTTTTAGATCTTAATTTGATTAAGATCTTAAAAAAATAAACTTATTCTAAACTAATAAACTCTTTATCAAAAATAAAATAAAAACTTTAATTTAATTCTTAAACACTTCGCTCACATCAAAATTTACTGACTGAAAGTCAGTTAATCAACACTCTACTTATCATTAAAAAAAATTACTAATGATACACAATTTTGATGATAACTTACGTATTCATTGCAAACGAGTGGGTTTGACATAGTTAAAATTAAAGTATATGAGTGTATTGAAGTATGGAGTAGTTTAATTTTCTAGTAATTTTTTAAGTAGGTAAAATTTGATTTTATATAATGAATTTTGATGTATACACAATGTTTAAATTTCAATGATTGGAATCGATTTGGAATTTGACTAAATTACTATAACTCTGCCATAACCAAATGTAATTCCCAATAAAATTCTACTCCAAATTTTGACAGAAAATTCTTGATACTTATCACATTTGATTGAAAAAAAATGGTTATGCTTCAAAATTTAGCTTACCTGTTGCAGTTTGCCTCCCCAAAAGTCTACTCCTACTTAAAATTCTTGATACTTGATACTTATCACATTTGAAGCAAACTAAAACAAAGGTTATGCTTAACACAGTTGACGGAAAATTCTTGATACTTATCACATTTGATTGAAAAAAGGTTATGCTTCAAAAATTAGCTTACCTGTTACAGTTTGCCTGCCCAAAAGTCAAATTAGTATAGTAGATATCTTCCACCCGTGTTCCTGTCAATGGGCAGGATAAGTGTATCGATCATGACATCCATGGAGATAACAATTCTATTGAGTACTGGAAAATAAAATAAGCAAACTAAAATAAAGCTGGGAAGGCTTTTCAGCCCATAAATAAGCACAAAAATCTAAAGATTCCAAAGCCAAATCCAGATAGAATCTTCACATTGAATGATTCATGAATATACTTGGGGTGCAGTAGTTATGTCAGTCTCAAGGGCTCTTGGCCATATTTTAATGTTTACTTCACCATATTTATCTCACTGCACGAAAATCTTGCCACATAGTAGAAAGTAGTGGTAGTGCAGGTTGCCGTGGAACTTCTGTACTTGTTATATAACTGGCTTTGCACTTCTAAGACTCAAGCAGAAGCCTTGGGTATGGCAGATACCATCCCCAATAGCAAGCCCAAGAGCTTATTAGAGCAGTTAGTTTAGTTAATTAGCCCTAGAAGCCCAGTAATCCAATACTAATAGCATAGATACAGAGATTCAGCAAAGTTCTGCAGTGTCACCTGTTAGCCTGTAAGCCATGGATTTCACAACTTACCTTAGATTCCTGTTTATTCTCACGGGATCCTTGCTGCTGGTGCTTTTTGTGAGGACTTGGGTTCGTTTGCCTTCTCAGGCTTCTGGAAAGATTGAACTGGATTGCTCTGAGTATGGGTCCTGGTGCACCTTTAAGAACAGTATTTCAGGCAGCGGCAATGGTGTTTTTATTCAGAAAGGAAAGCCCAAGCAGCAGCCGAAAGTTGATCACGAGACAGAAGTTGCAAAGCATCCACTGGATCCTTTAACCGTTCAGGAGATCAAGAAAGTCCAGAGGATTCTGCAGAAGTCCTCAATTTTCAATCACGGTAAGTTTACACTTCACTCTGTGGTCCTAGAAGAGCCCCCAAAAGAAAAAGTCCTTTTATGGAAGGCAGGAAATAGCCTTCCAAGCAGGAAGGCTTCAATAATAGCTTGGGCTAATGGGCATGCTTATCAGATCATTGTAGACCTTGCGTTAAGCCAGATTGTTGAGAATCAAATCAGTCATGAAAATGGTTATCCTGCTATGACAATGGAGGATATGACTTCGGCCATTAAGGCGCCTCTGAAAAGTAAAAAATTCGTAGAAATTATAGGAAAGAGAGGGGTTAACGTAAGTGACCTTGCATGCCTGCCTATTTCTCTGGGCTGGTTCGGACCTGGTGAAGAAGGCCGGAGATTGATAAAAGTTCAGTGTTATTCAAGCGCAGGGACAGCAAATTTCTACATGAGACCCATTGAGGGTCTCACAGTTTTGGTTGACATGGATTCTAAAGAGGTCTTGAAAATCACAGACAAAGGAAAAGATATACCCTTGCCAAAGCCAGAGGGTACAGACTACAGACTATCTGCCCAGAAGTTTCCTATGATGCCCCCTCTTAATCCTATCTCCATTGAGCAGCCCAATGGTCCCAGCTTTAAAGTTGATGGTCATCAGGTCAAATGGGGAAGCTGGGAGTTCCATCTCAAGCCTGATCCTCGTGCTGGAGTGATCATATCACAAGCAGCTATTAAGGATCCAGACACTGGAAAAATGAGGAGGGTTTTGTACAAGGGTTTCACCTCCGAGCTCTTCGTACCTTACATGGACCCTAGTGATGCTTGGTATTTTAAAACCTATATGGATGCAGGTGAATATGGATTTGGACTGACTGCTATGTCTCTTGACCCACTCAATGATTGTCCAAGAAATGCCTACTACATGGACGGGGTCTTGGCTAGCGACGATGGAACACCTTATGTAAGACCTAACATGGTCTGCATATTTGAGCGATATGCAGGCGACATAGCTTGGCGCCACACAGAGTGTCCAATTTCAGGCATGGAGGTAAATTATTTTGTGTTTCTTACAATTGCTTTCCAGTTTCAGACAAATTAAGATAAATTCCATTATTTGCTTTCCAATTTCAGAGAGATTAAGATAAATTCGATTATATAATATTTATTTGCAAACTTGCACTTAATTCTTTTAAGCAGTTTTTCTGAGAGTAACTTGGACTACCTTCAACTAAGCTTTTAGGCTTTCTCTCTCTGTCTCCAACATCTCTACCTATACATAGATTTTTGGTCTTGGATGCTAGAAGAGATGCTTTTGTTTCAAGATAGCATAGAGAGGGGTTTCCTTCTCCTCCCCCACTTTCCGTATCTATCTCTATTCGTCTGGCTTCTTTCCTTTTAAGATAGTTTGGGTTACACCCTTCTTGTTTATTAGGTCTTGTAGGGAGGAGTTGCTTTTGCATTCCTCTTGCTCTTATTCCATCATCCATGGCTTTATAATTTGAGCCCCGTTGACTTCTTTAGGTTTATAGTCTTGTTTTCTATAGGGTTGTTTTTCCCAGAAATGTGTCTGCTAACTTTTGTTGATCCACGTGACTAGGAATTGTTTCAGGAAGTATCAAATCTGCATAGACAGACTAGAACTTATGGCCGTAATAAATCTGCATATAGAGACTAGACTTAATATTAATACACCTTATGTTTCGTTGTCCATATGTGTCCTTCCAGTCTCCATAAAGGATGTTAGGATGGGTAAGATTAGGTCGCTGCTTGGTACTCAGTGACAAGCTCCTTGGCATTTAGATGTGTGCTTGGCACTTGGGTAAACGTTGAAAAAAATTGATGCTTTTGTTTGCACTGGCATATTGTTTGTATTTCTAATTTGTGAAATCTATGTGCGACAGATTCGAGAAGTCAGACCAAAGGTTACCTTAGTAGTCCGCATGGCAGCATCTGTTGCAAACTATGATTATATTGTGGATTGGGAATTTCAGACTGATGGCCTTATCCGACTTAAGGTAGGAAACTTTGAAATCTTTCCTTGAAGAAGCAACTTGGCAAGTTGTTTTTACTCAAGGGTAGGTTAGAAGGCTAAGCTTTTGACCATTTTATTTGGTACGCAGGTTGGACTAAGTGGGATCTTGATGATCAAAGGCACAAAATATCAGAATGTCGACCAGATCAGCCCCGAGGATGACCTTCATGGAACTTTGCTTGCTGAGAATATAATCGGTGTCATCCATGACCATTATATTACTTTCTACCTGGACATGGACATTGATGGTACAGACAATTCCTTTGTTCAGGTCAAGATGGCCAAGCAAACGGTGAAGAATGGACAAACTCCAAGAAAAAGCTTTTGGAAAGCAGAGAGACACACAGCCCAAACAGAGAAGGATGCCCAAATAAAGCTGAGCCTCATTCAGCCATCTGAGTTTCATGTGATCAATCCATCAAAGAAGACAAAGATTGGCAATCCAGTGGGATATAAAGTTGTCCCTGGGGGCACTGCTGCAAGCTTGCTCGATCAAAAGGATCCTCCTCAGCTTCGAGGGGCCTTCACTAACAATCAGGTTTGGATTTGGATGACCTCAAAGTTCAGCTAATTTGGTTGTTGAAACTCATACTAAATCATAAAATGAATGTCACAGATCAAATGGAGGTGTGCTTATTGGATTGATCACATCTATATTTTTTGACAAATTAAATCTGAATTTATGGGACAAATGTAATTCTTTATATTTCATTCTGGCCTACATTGTGACAAAGAATTTGTTTTCATCAGATATGGGTCACTCCATATAACAAAAGCGAGGAGTGGGCAGGTGGGCTATATGTTTACCAAAGCAAAGGTGATGACACTCTGTCTGTCTGGTCTAACAGGTGAGTAGTTTCACTCAATCCCATGAAAGTCTCTAAATTTCATGATAATTTCATTGTTTTAAAAAATTGAGCTTGTTTAAAGATGCAAGAATTCATTTTTTGGACTTTTCTAGATTGATTGAAACTAAATTTCATGGTCAGAAATTTCTGCTCACTAGCTCAGATCCATCTTAATCCTAGATCTGTTGTGTACCTAGAGGTATCAAGAAACTGGAGGTGCCAGTCTCATTGTTTTTGCACTCATAAAGACTATTTAACTATACCAAGTGGGTAAACATTGAGATTGCCACCTTGAGTTCTCAATACCTCTAGGTGCATGATAGTTCCAGGGCTAAGATGGACCTGAGGAACTTAATTCCAGCATGTGTATTGTCAAAATGATCTGATAAAACTTGTGATAATGTTATCTCTACCAGGGATCGTTCTATTGAGAAAAAAGATATTGTGCTCTGGTACACATTGGGCTTCCATCATCTCCCTTGCCAAGAGGACTACCCAATCATGCCGACAGTGTCATCAAGTTTCGATCTCAAACCAACAAACTTTTTCGAAAGCAATCCTATTTTGAGGACTGCACCACACTATGAAAAGGATCTTCCCACATGTGTAGCTTTGGCTAAATGAACATCCATACTATTCCATCATGTTCTAAATAGTAAATCTAGTATATGAGTTAACTTTAGTTTGGACTTCTGGGGCAGCGGACATACGTTCTTGTTCTCCTTGTTAAATATCTGCTAGTTTAGCACAAGTAGATGTATCTACTAAACTGTAGATCATAGTATGTGCATTTTAGAGGAATTCAGTTATATCAGTAGTAAATATCATCAATGGACCTAAATGTGTCTACACTAGACATTGCAGGATTACTATGTATGATACAATATGTACAGTGGGTTTGACAAGAATATCATTGCGTCCAAAGATTTATGTAGGATTGTCATAATTGTCTACCTGTGTTTATTTTTAAGTTGGAAATCCAGGTATTTGTAATGTTACTAAAGTTTGTCAGAAGGATTAGGGTAGATCCGTATTAACTATGATGTTAATATGGATCTAATCAATGCTGAGAGGGATAAAAGATCTCTTAATGTAAACCACAATGTAATTTGCACTTCAAAGTTTTTGTTCCCTTAACATTTAATAATTTGAAGGTTAAGATGGAAATATATCATTTTCTTAGTTTGATGGCTGATGTATACATATTGTATGGAGTAATAGGTTAGGGATCTTTTCCATCCAAGCTATACAGAACCTTGTTTCTGTCATGGCAATTAATATAAATAGTGCAGAAAATGGTACAAGGATTATATTATTGTCATAAAGGATTTATATGGCATTTTGTAACTAAACTTTAGCTTAATTATTTCAACCTAGCAAACCGATCGTTTTCCCATGTTTATTCTTGAATCCATAATTGCATTTTGTGTTGAATTGTTTACAATTTCATTTACTACGAAACATAATGATCTCAAATCTATGGTTAAAAAATCTGTAGAGGGAAAACTATGCTTTTGAACTCCATCTAGTAGCGAGATGTGTTTGTTAACACCGTGCTAACTGGGAGTCTACTGAGTGGCTAGTCTACTCAATCATGTCTAGAGTAGGCAAGGGATTCTTGTGTGAATTGAAGATAATAGAATTGATTGAACATGTTTGAGGAAAAAACTCATTACCAAGGGAACGTGCAAGGGGAAGACATGGTTTGTGGATCTAAGGGAAGTGAGAAAGAAGAAGAAATGCTCTGTGGATATAAAAGGAACATTAAAGAAAGGAACATTAAAGAAGAAGACATGTAATGTGGACCTATGGTGATTCTTTTGGAAAAAATATATTGTAAGGCAACAATGGCTCAACATCCAGTGCTCACCTCCCAAGTGACCTAAACAACCAGATTAACATGGTTGTAACTTGTAATGACCATGTTAGATAATTGAAATTTCTCTCTATGCAAGAATAAGGATGGTGTGTCTGCAGTCGAGGCCCACATCCATAAGTGGCCACTGCATTGTGCACATGTGTGAGGTGAATATGTAAATTCTTATTTTTTCTTGTGATTTCTGTAATGATGGTTAATGATATAAAAGTGAAGAGATTAAACCTAAGTTGATAAAATAGGAGATCAATTGGGCTAAGAGCCCTAGGTTTGAGGTAGAAAAAATAGAGCTAAGATGAAGTAATTGTAGGAAATCTCTCACGATTGCATTGAGGGCAATTTGAGGAGAGGAATGGAGAAATCTCATCACCAAGAAATGGGGGAGAGGAATGAATAACCTAATTCGTTATGAAGAGACCCAAGATGAAAAGGAGAGGGTGCATTTTACGATTTCTATAGGTTGAAACTAACTAAAGAATTACCCAATGTGGATTAAGCAAATGGATGGCCCTACATAATAATTGGGAAAACCAAATAAGCTACTAGTGATCCTGATTCGATGAGATACATATGATTTTTAAGAATAGAAAGTCATAATGGTCCTAAGTTTGAAAACATGGGCCAATTATATAAACTTAACATATAACTCTATTGAAAGTGAAGAGAAGCATTGCAATCGGCCAAAAGAGGTCAAGGATCAAAAGAAACTAGATTGCATAGGTGAAATAACCCTAAAGGAGAAAACCTCTAAAAACAAGCACTTCTATTCAAGGGTGCTCTTCTACCAAAATCATTGAGGATATGGACTTGACCTCAATTGTTTATTTGTGCCTTTGGGAGAATTAAACCTTGGTAGGCGGTCTTACATGCGACCGTCTTCATCATTGAACCACAACCCTATTGAAAAAAACATCTATTTTAGGAAGTGTGAATCTATATAAAATTCCATTATAATCAATAAAAACAATCCTAATTTACAGTGTTAAAATTCCATTAGACCACTAAGCCATAAAGAGTAAAATTTTTCATGGTGTTAAAGGTAGAATACACCAAGGATCCTCAAGAAAGTGCTTGAAACTCAAAGAAAACAGTGAAATCTACAGACATTAAACATCCTAGTAAATAATTAATCTAGATTGTCCATTTAATATTTTTATGGGATTATTATAGATTACCTTAGGTCTAATTCCTTTGTAGAAGATCATCCCCAATCTTGAGCTTGTCCTTTGGTTCCCTTGTACTAAGGACCAAATTATCACAAGTATACAATGATATAGGGAAAATTGTAACAATAGGTAAATAGAATTGGAGAGTGTAAAATGAATTGAGGAACACAAATTATAGTCAATGCTGAAACTAGGAAGGATTTTAATATTGGAGACACACCCACCTAGTATTTCCTATCCTATGTTTATTTTTCTATGTTGAGGGTGTCCTTGGTCAAATATATTCTCCCCAAGATTAGGGTGTCACCTCCTCTTTAGTCATTACTTAGTTGTAC
>JZKD02S1218713.1:0-12456 GCA_000966675.3 Picea glauca | reverse complement strand
CCCCCACCATGCATTGGATCAAGGTTTTAAGGACTTTTTTTATAGCTTAAACTTATCCGTTTTCTTGAGGATAGTAGGGGGATGAGTTTTCACGGTGAAAACTTAACTTGACATGCAACTCACTCATCATCTGGTTTTGAAAATGTGAACTGTGATCAGTGACAATGGATTGTGGAACACCAAAGCGAGTGATGATGTGGTTAAAAATGAAGAGGGCTTCAGTAAAACCATCGTTAAGAAATGTAGGCATAACCTCAACCCATTTAGTGAAATAATCAATGACAACAATGATATAACTGTGCCCCCCGGATGAGGTAGGATTACATTACATAAAATCAATGCCCCATTTGGAAAAGGGGGCGATGGTGACAATGATATGTAGTGGAGTAGGGTGGGTGTGTTCCTTATTGTGAAATACTTGGAAGGGTGGGCATTTTTTGACAACCTTAATACAATCTTTGAAGATGGAGGGCCAAAAATTACCATCACGTAAGATTTTATGGGTTGTAGCCATCCCAAATAGGTGACTGCCACAAGCTCCCAAGTGACAATCATTAAAAAAATGTTCATCTTCATCATGGGTTAAACAACGTCATAGGATAGTGTCAATACCACGACGATAGAAAGTGTCACTGATGATAAGATAGTATTTATAATGGTGGGGAATATGATGATGTTATTCACGGGAGATATCAGGCTGAAAATGTTGGGTTTGAAGATAGAGAATAATATCTCCATACCAAGGGTCTGACGTGCTAATGAGGAAAAAATATTCATCAGGAATAGAATCACTAGGATCAATGTCTTGATTAGCATGGGGAAGATCGTAGATAAGTTTTCCAAAAACCAAGGACTTTTTGGCTTTATATTTGGCAAACTCAAGATCGAACTCTTGAAGAATAACGATCCATTTGGAATATTTTCCCCCAAGGACTTGACATGTCAGAATATTTTACATCAGGTTTGATTCTACAATGACCATGGTAGTGTGTAACAGGATGTAATGGTGAAATATCTGGATGAAAATGACGGCTTCCAGAGCCAACTTTTCAACATGTGAATCTCGGATCTCGGGACCAGATAGACTCTTTCTTATATATTAGATCACATGTTCATCACTGTTAGGGTCCTTTTGAACTAACACCATAGTGATAGTGGAAGTAGAGGCTTCCAAATAAAGGATATAGTCTCATGCATAATTCATAGGATGCAAGAGGGGTGTATGGGTCAATGCATGCTTAAGAGTATCGAAAGATCGTTGAGAAGTGTCATCCCAGATGAAAGGAGTGTCTTTCTACAAAAATCACATAAATCCTTTAGTAAGCTCGACGTAATTACATATAAAATGAAGAAGAAAGTTCTCTTTCCCTTGCAAACTTTGTACTTGGGTCAGATTGTTGGGAGGAGGTAAAGCAAGAATAGCTTTGATTTTTAAGGGATCCACCCTAATCCTATCTTTGGAGACAACGAAACCAATGAGTGGACCTGATTCAACAACGAAGATGCATTTGTGAGTGTTCAAATGGATATGGTAGGAATGACATCGAAGAAAAATGGCCTGTAAATGACCAATATGTTCTTGTCGATTAGATGAATGGGCAGGTAAATCATCGAGGTAAGGTTCTGCAATATGTTTGATATCATGGAAAGCATATGACATGGCACGCTGGAATGTAGCACCAGTGTTTTTTAAACCAAAAGGTAGTTTTATATAATCAAAATTCCCCCATGGGCAGATGAAGGTTGTCTTATGTTGATCAGCTGGAAGAATGTCAATCTAGTTATACCCTGAAAATCCATCCATGAAAGAGAAAATAACGCTACCAAAGAAATTATCAATGATTTGGTTGATGAAGGGTGTAGGGTAATTTTCTTTTGGACAAACCTTGTTGAGATCCCTATAATATATGTAGAAACTATTGGTTCCTTGTTTTTTAGCAACCAAAATGATGTTAGAAACCCATTACGTCAAGGGGACATGATAGATAAAGCCATATTTCAAAAAAAATTCAACTTCTACCTTTATGGTTGCGACTTTCTTTGGATGAACCGAGTGAATTTTTTGTTGTTAAGGTTTAACTCCTGGGTATTTTTTTATTTCATGCACAATGATCGATGGTTCGATCCCTGGAATTTCTTCGTAGATCCAAGCGACGACATCACATAAGTTTTTAAATAAAGCGGTGTAATATTCCACTTCTTTGGGAGAACAATTAGCACTGAGATGAATATTTTCCACGATACCTTCTTTGATTGAGATATCGATAGTGATGGTGGAAGAGATGTTGCCTAAATTCCCCTCAGACGTAGTATTTTGGGTAAGTATAGGAGATTGGGGAGAATGAACAACACTGAGGGGGAAGATAGAGTGTATATCTTCCTGAATTTGATCTAGAATAGGAAGAAAAGAAGATCAATGATGGTTATCATCCCAAGGTACCTCGTCGATACTAAGAATTTCCATAATGGATTCGTCTGATGGAAAAATCTATAAGATGTAGTCAAAAGAAGAGGACATGGAATTCAACCAAGATGGCAACAAATAAGTGTCAGATGCCAATAGATGTTGGTCATCCAAAGATGGGGAGGTAGATTGGATCACATCATATGAAGCCTCAGTTGGACTAAGTGGCATAACATCATCTAGTGCATCAAATTCTAAATGACTAGGCACAACCCAAGGATCAGATGATTCAAAAGATTGATAGGCCATAATCGAGATCATATTGATTGTGGTGATATGTTGTGTGGTGGAAGGAAGTGGTGTAGGGAAAGTACCCATTAGGGAAAAATATTTTAAAATACCTACACCAACACTTTCATAAGTGATCTTACTATCTCCCAAGAAAGGAATATTGTTGGTGGGAGGAGTGTGAACGTCGGGGGTGCAGTAATCTAACTAGTCGATAGTGACAATTTTAGCTTGATGAGGGAATTGTACACATCGAAACATCGATGAAGTGATGACAGTCATGGTGTAAAACCAAATTATTCCTAATAACAAGTTGTATTACAGGGGAGCATCGACTACCTCTACATCAAAAAAGATGATCTTACCTCCCAACTGAATGGCTAAGGACTGCAAGAGTTCCTGAGGATGAAAACCTCAACCATCGAATGATCGTAACATTGTAGGGGATTAGTTAAGCGTAGGTTATTTTAATCCTTTCCAGAAAGCTAATGACATGACACAAGTGGAAGATCCCTCATCCAATATGGTGCGGTGAATGTGTTGGTTATGAATAGCAACATCAATTTGAAAAGCAAGCTAGTGAGAAATTTGTGACTTGAAGTTGTCGAGGTTAAACGTGATATTATTTGATGACTCATGATCAATGGCATTGATGGAAGCCAAGAGTGTTCTACGTTGACTTAGGCAATGTTGTAGAGCTTCAAGAGAGGACATAGAACATGGTTCTTGAGCCAAATATTTGACAATGTTGTAGTTTTGGGGGACACGTGAACTAGGATTAAAAGTTGACTTGCTAATAGTGCTCTTGGGAGGGAGTAAAATAGAGTCGAAAGTAGGTTTCTCAATTTGAAGTGACCCATATGGAATAATAATAGAGGAAGGAGATGGATCCGGTGGGGTACTATTAGTGCCCTTTTCTTTATCAGGTTTAGTCGGTGTGTCATATGTGGTGGTGTGGGTGGTTAAATCAATCCCATTGAACATATAAATATGAGCACTTGTTGAGGCTTCATCACTAGGATGGTGGCTGGAACTTCCCCCTGTGGGAGGGGCAAGTGCTTGAGAAACCATGGACTGTTGCTGAGGAAAAGGTTGTGTTAACACAATAGGTTGGGTATTCCCTTTGAAAATATTTGCAACTTCGTCACGATCTGGACAGTCTCGGGTGAAATTATCATCACCACAAATAAGACATGGGAATTTCAGTTTTCGTTGTGGTTTCCTTTCAACAACAAGTGGTGGAGTTTGTGCTTTGGGATGTTCTTTATTATTATTATTCTTTTCTGTTTTATTTTTATTTTGTTCTAACCCCCGAATTGTTGTGAAGAGGAAGACTGAACTGCATTCACCTTAGAGATTTGAGTCGGGAGGGAGGTATAGGAGAGTGAATTCAAACTGGTAATGGGTGTAGAAACAAAGCAATTTTCCATCCCGATCGATTGTGATAAAGATTGGGTTTTGACAGTACTAATAAATCCATTCGCATGTGCCATGGAAGGAGGTTTGGATGGATCGGTAGGAGTACAAGTAGCATTTGTTATCAACTCATACAAAGTACTAGATTGGGAGTAAACCAAATCTAAGTACTCCCTTGGGAAATGGATTCTTCCTTAGTGACCACACCTCCCATGGCGACGTCATGAGAAATTGGGGGTAAAAGAGATTTAGTAAACCACTCTACCAATAGCTGGTCATGAATGGTCGCTTTAATCAACCTTCTATGTCGTGTCCATTCATGAATGTGATCAGAGATATGTACGAAGTTTGTTTGAAAAAGGGAGGTTAAAAGTTCAGTACCCGTCTCGTAATAGATGGGTAATTGAAAATGTGTGAGAAAATCCATAGCTAGGGAGATTAAATGTTGAAAGGAACCACACTGAAGTTCAATGTACCATTTGGATGTAGAGCCCATGAGTGTACGCTGGAAAAGATGCAAAAGTATAGAATCATCCATCAATGAGTTCGATGAACACCATAAATGGAATTCCATAACATGGTTGTTCAGGTCTTCCCTAGGTTTACCATCAAATTTGGGGATGTCAGAAGGTAATTTAGCGGGAATTACTGGCCAAAAAGGAAAACGTAATATGGGATCATTTTTCAACCAAGACAAGTATGGTAGATCCAGTGTGGAGAGAAAAGGTAGTTGTCGGTTAACCTGAGGGTGATACTGATGCGGAATAGGGACACCAGTGGGGCCATAAACTGGATGAGGTGGATAATTGTATCCAGTAGGCCCTCCCATATATGGTTGTTTTTTACTAGTATAGGCAAGATTCGATTATTGTTGAGTAACGTTCATGAGTGGGGTGACACTAGGTTGATTATGAGGAATATAAGTCCGTTGATTCGGTTGTGGGGGATAAATAGTTTTCCCTTGAGGAGGGTAAATAGTTTGTCCCGGAGGAGGGTAAACATTTGGTACCTGAGGAGGGAAAACATTAGATCCAGAAGGAGAGTAAACATTAGACCCTTGGGGAGGATAAGGTTGTTGTCCTTGAGGACCCTAGGTGGGATTTGGGAAACCCGGATAACATTGTCCAAAATATAATCCAGAAGGAACAAGATTTGGTATTCGTCCTTTTGGGTTATGGTATTATTTCCCCCCATGATAAGGTTGATTAAACGTACCTCCTCGAGGTACTCCCAAGGATTGTGAAGGGTTTACGAGAAAAGAGGGTTTCCCCCCTGCCATAAGTTGATTGACAACTGTGGGTTGACCAGTAAAGGAGGGTTGTCCCCCGGAAGGAATGTGTAATAGTGATTGTCCCCCAAGGGGGATGGACCCGCTAAAGGATGGTTTTACTGTAGGAGGGATAGGCCCACTAGATGGGGGTTGTCCCCCAATCAAGATTTGTCCCATAGGTGGTTGTGTATGTTTAGAAAGGGTCTGCATTCTTTGTTGTAAAGGTGTTCCAACAAGATCCCGTGGAACATGAGGAGTTGTAGTATGAAGAGGTGTACCTTGTGCATTATTAGGTGTTACGATTCTAGGATTAGGGTTTGTTTTTTCTTACGTAGCAGAAGGATCAAATACCTGTTCGATGGGACGATCAATAGTCTGACTAGATGGTCCTGCCTCAATGACAAGAGGGTCATGAGGATCAAGAGGTTGTCGAATAAAGTCAAAATGTTCATACAGATCACGTCCCGATGGAGTCTTTCATATGGAACAAGAAAGTGTCTAATGTGGATCTGTGACATTAGTAGAATGAACGGGGGTCCTAAACCCATCATTAAAAATTGGTTCTGTGGATCCCATATATGTCTCGGTAATTGGTCTCAATGGAAAATGAGGGACTTATTCTTCTATAAAATTACCGAACGAATCCAATCAAAAAAGGAGTGGTTCAATAAGAGCTTCTGACACTGGTGTACTATGAGGAATGGGATTCTGAACCATAACCAAGTCACTTTCAGGATTTTCTAACAAAGGAGTAGCAGTTCTCCTAGCGTCAGAGCGATTTTATACCTCTTCACGGTAAATGCCTTCTAGTGAATTAGGAGGCAAGGGTTCATAGCCTTCTTCCCGAGGAAACCCTTGCATCCTACATGATCTATGAAGTCCTTTTTCGTCTACAGTCTCAATCTTGAAAAATTATTAAATCAACAATACACACTAAAAAATCTAGAAGAGCCAACAAGCAAAAAAACTTTCTCTGAATGACCGTACTAGTTGGTGATGAAATCCAACATTATGTGATCAAATTGAGAAGGGGATAGGATATGAGCGGGTAGAAAAATTATGATGGTGACCTACTTAACGAACTTATGCCTTGGTGTAAGCTTCCACACAGTAATCGTGGATTTACCCTCCAAGGACCCTGAGTGAGTTTGACCAATGTCTTTTCTAGGTACAACAAAGATGTCCCTTCACCGTCACCTTGTCTAAATACACTAAATATTATGTCTACTAAGGAAACTGACTCATAGTTAGCCTCTGCGAGGGTATAATAGTCTAGTCTGAATGTATGGGCAGGATAACAAGTCTAAAATCCTTCAAAAGAACCGATGACAAGTGGACCGGTAGAACTCTAGAGGACCCCGAATGGATTCAGAATTCATGAATCACTAAGACCAGATGAAGATATTTGGACCTCAAGAAGAACCCCCAATATACGATCTTACTACTATGAACGGTTAAACCGTGGAGGGATAATATCCGTGGCTCTCCCGAACATGACCTCGTGTGTAACCCCTATGTGAGAGGGGGATCCCAACTATGCTTATAAGAAAAATGGATTTTCTCTCTCTATCACAAGATGATAAGTTTTTTTTAAATTCTTTGGAGAGTTGTACTCACAGTCTAATCCAAAGCGCTAATTCTAGTCCAATGTTGGTGGAAGAATCTAAAAAGAAAAAGTTTCTAGATCAATTTTAATTAGCATTGATTTTGATGGTTGTTCTTTACTCGGAGGTGAATGAGAGTGAAACCGGTGATATTATGACTCGAATCCCAAATAAGCAAAAGAAAAATGATAAGCAATCATTTCTTTTAATGAACTTCTATTTATGGGAAGGAAAATACTTTTCTTTCTTTAACTATGAAACACAAAAATGCAGAAATTTCATGCAATCACTTTCAACAAGAATCTAATTCAATGCTAAACAATTTTGAAGTTGATTATAATATCCAAAAACGAATCATGAAAAGTTATCTCTTTGTTTAAATATGAACATTAATTTTTTTTATTCAAAGCTTCTTATGCCAACAAGATTTCACTATTTGCAGTTTTAGACAATTGGAAGCAAGTATCATACAAATAAAATAACACTCTCACAATGATCAAATAAGAAGCGAAAACAAATATAAACTTTTCAAAAAAAGAGTCAAAATAAAAAAAACTCACTCAAGAAATTTGCTTGGAAAGATACAAAGATCAAAGACCAAATGGAATCATACAAAATATCTATGGGCTTCCTTGTAACAACTTTCAAATGATCAGATGAATGAGAATGCATGGAAAATGAACTCAAATCCTCAAAGAGAAAGAGTGATTTAAAAAATAAGGAAATATCTTTAAAAATCCAAACAAAGACCAAAAAATCTTATAAAGAAACAGGTTGCAAGATTTATAGAAGACACAAATTGATAGAAAAAGTAATGAGCAAAAGAAGAACCCAAAAAATCACACTGAGCACATATATCCAACAAGTTTTCAACAGAGAGAAAAATCAATAGTCTGGTTGTATAAGCACCAGAGTGCTACATCGCTCTATAAAGCATTGTAGGGGAGAACCAATACTAAAATTAACACTTTGGTTGTAAAGGAAGAAGGGCGTTGTTTTTTGAGGATGAAAAATAATCAACCCAGAAAAAAAAACTCAGGAAGGCTTGATCATTAGCCTGTGTAAAATGACTTCAGGACTGACAACACATGTATAAAAGAGGAAAAATACAGTGAGTAGGATCTGAAGATGAGAAAAATCTAAGACAAACCCAAGGAAATAAACTAAAACTAAAATCTTTGATCCCTAGTGGAGTCACCAATTTCTGTTGTAGGAAAATTCCCCTACACACAGGTGAATTCCCTCTTGGATATTAGACCCCTATGACCAAGAAAGAAAAATGATAACATTGGACACTGACATTCCTTTAAATGTAGCTAAAATAGTCAAAGGAAAAAGAGGAAGAAAGGATGATGTACCTTTTTCTGAAGCTTGTCCTTGCTCGGTCTAGGTTGAACTTGATCTTCAAGCCCTTTAATGAGTTCTACAATTCACTAGACAACAAAGACAATGCATGCTTCCTTTTTGACCAAGATTAGTTTGAACTAGATTTATCAAGAAGAGACAATCCTATGTAAACATACACAAACTTGAAGAAAACAGACCAATCATATATATTAATGAGAACATAACAAGGTACTTACAATATGTAGATGTAGATGAAACAACCTTACCAAGTCCTCCTTTTCCAACCCTTTGCTTGAAAGACCCACGATTAGAATGAAAATACTTTTCACTAATATTATCCCCTTTTTCACCATGAGAATTCCTCCTTATATAGGCTTTGAGAGGCTCAACCATCTTAGCTATTTTTGGAATAAGTAGAGGATATGACTCCATTAGTTGTGAGATTTCTCTTAGATCCAACCTATAACTTGGATTTGTGCCAAAATAACTAAGATGATTTCTATCTATCCTTAGAGATAAGGGGGATTCCTCCCCAAGATTCCCTCAAAAGATCATTTCTCCCTTAAAGCTGGCCACAGAGCACTATAGCGCTCGCTGATAAGTAGACAAGGAGCACTAACACTCCTTGCATGTGAGTAAAGGAGCGTTGATCTCCAAAAAATCGTTTAAGATGATATTTCTTCAAGGAAAAATATTTGTAAGTTTTCCCAAATGGCATGTTTTCCTCTTCTAACAAGTCTTAGAGGGTGTACCAAGTTTTCTTATGATTTCGTCCGTAATGCGACACATGTGGGATGAAAATATGATGTTTGTGACACTTGTGACAAAAGTGCAACACTTGCGAAACTTATGACAATGACAATGAGACATTATCGAAGTGAGGAATTTTGACATGTAAGAATGAGCGGTATATTATCTATTTTTCAGTCTTGTTGGACCAACTTATGAGAAAGGACATTTTGGAGTTTTCTTTAAGTGTTTTTTAGACTCTCTAAACATGAAAAACCCCTTAGTTTTCTTTCTTTGGACTCATAAAACAAGCATCAAAAGGCCCCTATGGGACCAAACCACTCCTTCCTAGGGTTTGTTAAAAATAATTCGAGGGAATCATCCAAAGGATGAGCTTATATTACAAGCATATGTTGTCCTCCTCAATATTACGTACAAGTAAAGAGGTACTAGCCATAAATGGTGGGGGGAAATTGGGAAAGAAATGTATATCTGTATCTGTGTTAGTGGCAATAAGTCGCTCTTGAACATGACACCCCTCTTAATTATTGTATCCGGGTTTGGAAATCCACTTGTCTCTCGTTTGACCATCTACAAGTCCATGTGTTGGGTCCTCCTTGAGTCAGTGTTGCCAAGACAATTGTTAGGTCGTTCATATGCTCAAGAGAAGTCCAATGTAAACAAGTCTTCTATCGTGTCGACCATATGTAGTATTTAAAATTCTTACCATGTTGGCCTTCCCTGAGTCAGTCCCTAATCAATTCATACTCTGATCTACTTCAAATCTGTTACATATTTCATGTCATTGATGGGGGATACTTTAAGGCCCTCCTGTGAAGAGTCTTTGCTTGTCGACTTCAATTAATTATCCAGGAACAAGACTTAGAAATCATTTAGTACCTTGGAACCTCCATGCCTCAATGGAAGGTGTCCTCTCTTTCAACAGTGGGTTCACAACATTTCCTTGTGATTAGAAGATTCCATAGAGTTTTCTACTTTATCTCATTTATTGACATTCATTGGATTGTACTAGAGTACCTTGGGATTCATTGACATCAATGGTGATTCCTAATGTAGGAGAATCGCTCCAAACCAACAAAGCGCCAGCCAGCCAACACATCAGAGCACACATTCAATGGAGAAGAGAGGCACCAACCCTCTCGATTTAAAACTTCAAATGAAATTAAATGAATAAAATGATTGTAAGGCTGGTAGAGCCAAGCCGTGCTTTTACATAGGCTGTAGATAGTGTCACCTTAAATGGTTGAAAACAAGCTGAGATCTAGATCCGATTCAGACTAGACAACCATTGAATATTCATTCAATGTAATTAATGAAAGTAGGTAACTTGGAGGGAAGAGCTCGAGGAGCCCCTCCTTTGTAAAAGATATTTTGTACCTAGATGAGTTAATTCTGTGAGAGGCAGATAGGTAGATTTGAGAGAAGAAGAGAGAGCCAAGACTCTGTAGCAGTCTGAGCTTTGTACATGTTGTAATCAAATATTTATGTTAATGAGAAAAGAGTAGTTTTTCTGCATATGATTCTGCGTGTTTATGTGTCTTTCATGAATGCTATGTGTGTGTTCATTTATATGCTATAGATGTGTGCTAAATTCCATCTGCAGGGATAGATATATTTTCTCATCTATTCTAGAGTTTCTTTGATTTTCAAGTCTTGGTTCTTTGCCGCTTCATGAAAGAGGTTGCATGACAGAATACTGAGGGTTCTGTAAGCCAGTGCAAGAGTGCACTTCTGAGTTCTGCGGAATTCAGACAGAGATGTTCCAGGAGGGTGCACCAGAGGAATCATAGGCTCAAGGGAGAAGCCTCAAGGTTGTTGAACACCTTGGAGGTGAGACTGTGTAGAGGAGGGCACAAAGAGAAGACAGAATCACTGAAGGTTATGTAAATCTCTGCCAGGAGGGCATCGAGCGAGTGCATAGAGTGCATGGAAGGAACTCTATTTTGAGTTTTCAGAGAAGGGAAGTGTCGCAGGGAAGACACTCACAGGGTTACTAAACACTCTGTAGGCTTAGAAGGGATTTCTTTAGCATAAGTTGCTAGAGGACACTTATATCCCTTCAAGGAGAGAAAGGGATAGAGACCATTGAGGTCCGAGCAGTTGAAGCTCAAGGAGGACAAAGATAGGTGCAAGGATTGCACTAGGCCAACATTCAGTGAAGTGATGAATGAAAACCATTTGAAGGCTAGTTAGAGCACAAGGAGTGTACACAAGAAGAACTTGTTTCAAGTTCTTAAGCTCAAGAGGAATAGTGCCTTTGCGCACAAAGTTCCAACAGAAAGGAACAACAGGCCGAGACACTTTGAGGTCAAAGCCACAGACAATCCTAGAAGAGATAGTACAACAATGTGCAAGGATCATGCAAGGAGTTGCAAAGGTCGAGAAACCCTTCGAGTTTTCAGAAGTTGACAAAGCTCAGAAAGGATAGCATTTTCAGAATGCAAATGAGACCCAAAGTCTCAGGGCTCACAAGAGAAATTCGAAGGTTGAAACCTTTGACACTTAGGAAATATTCCAAGGTAAGGAAGGAGAGAAATCTCAGGAGGGGGAGCACAACTACTGTTGGATCGACACTAGGAGAGAAAATATGGACCGCCAAATCTACGTCCAGGCACATAGGAGAGTGTATAAGGGAGATTAGATATGGGCTGTCAAATTTAGCACAGATAGCCGACAACTGTCGGATCTGCAGGAGTTGTGTAGACCTTAACGTCTTGTGCACATAGGGGGACTTTGCACTTCAGTTTTTGGGGTTTGGAGAACATCATGCCCAGGAGTTGAAGGTCACGAAACCTAGAAATAAGTTAGGAGCGTCCATTCAGCGTGGAAGAGATCTATAAGCCATAAGGGTTCAAAGAATCCCCCAAAATATTGTGAAACATCAGATCCAGAGCAAGGGTTGACGAAGGAACATAATCTGGAGATTCATTGAGTCTCAAATGAATGGAGAAGCGCTCTCAGAGAGGAGTTCTGAAACCACGAAGATCGTCCAATTGCGTTGAGTCACGAAGAGGATATCTGGAAGTTGGTCTGACGTTGAAAGTGAAAAGGGGATCAAAGCCATTGATCTAGTTGGATCTGGGTCGTAGGTTGAATGTCGAGAGATCAGGGTTTGTGAAGTTTGGGGGCAAGGTTGAACCTTGACTTTTGAATCCCCGATACAAAAAACGAGGGTAAATCCAGGGCCATCAGATCACGTGTTATGTGGACTGCTGATCTGGGGTGGATTCATTTTGGGAGACTAACCACTGGAGAAAAGGGCGCACATACAGTCTCGAATCCCCGAAAGAGAGAACGCCGACGAGTAACCAGGGTCATCGGATTGAGAAGGATCTAGACCGTCTGATCCAACCAACGGGTTTTTGGGAGTCGGGGAC
>JZKD02S1218691.1:0-12456 GCA_000966675.3 Picea glauca | reverse complement strand
CATAAATGACTATACCTTATAAAAAATGGAAATTTATAAATAACAATACAATGAAAATTCCATTTACCATTTCATTTTGCACAAGGATTTTGGAGTAGTGGAGATTCTCATTTTAGAGGTGGATCTTGTTTCGTTTGGTACCAGAGCTACGGTTGACCATTTCTCTCGCCGTTTGGACTAGGTAGGTCTTCATCTCTCCTTATTTCAATTACATGGTTTAATATTCATTTTCATAGCAGCATTTAATTCAAAAAATGAAGCCCTAAGTTGCCCCAAAAAGGACCAAATCGGCCTCTATTAAAAACGATGGAAAAAGAGGATTCTTTTTGCAAAAACATTTTAGAAGGTGATGACTAAGATGAAAACGACTCAATACATAAGTGGATGGGTCATTTTTGGCAAAGAACCCATGAAAAATTCTCACATATGCCCACACAACCATAAATAAATCGTTTTCATTTAAAAACGTTTGTATTATTGTGTGATGGACATTGAATGGCTAAGAGAGGGAAGGATGATTGTAAAAGAGGGTGTGCTCTCTTTAAATAATGTGGCCATTAGATTTCATGTTTTTTGGATTTCTTTTGAAAATTGTTGAAATTGCCAAAACATTGAAATAATGAAATTCTTTATTCTTTTTGTTTTGTAGGTGATTTCGGCGACCATGATCAAGTGGAAAGAACGAGAGAATGATATTGATGACTTGGCTGCCTTGTGGAGTACTCACACACGGGCCGCATTGTGAGCTTGTGGCTTACTAAAATTCTTCAAATTGCAAAAAATGAAGAAGGAGACTTTGTTGCTTGAGCATATGATCAGCTTATGGGATGTTGCGGAGCAAGGATTCCAGATTGGCACATAGCTTCTAACCATCGAGTTAGAAGACGTGTATTTCTTGACTGGCCTCTCAAAAAGAGGGGTTCCCATATCCTTTTCCGGGCAGAGGGCGCTACCTGAAAAAGTGGGCGTGTATCTGGGACATCACTGCGTTCCAGGAGCAAGAGTGGTAGGGGGTAGAATCCCTATCAAGGATATCCGAGAGCTACCCCTCCGGTCCATTTTGTTTTCCATCACGAGCATGACGGGAAGTACTAGCACGCATATGGCCTCAAGATCACAGGTGGCTTATGGTGTACAATGTTTGGAACCAACATTGTTCAACTGGAGTGCAGGGTTCCTTCGAAATGTGAAGGAATAGGTTTCATGGTGCAGGATGGGACATAAATAGTTTGGTTACAGCTCTTTTCTGGTCTCATTTTTTCTAGAGTGCATCCCCCAGATGCAACCTCAGATAGCACTGGCGGTGCAACCAATGGACAAACCAAGGATGGAGAGGTGGACTAGTCTATCTCTGAGGCTAGTAGCGGAGTCAGAGTTCTGTTTCACTAGAGATTTCTTTGCTTGGATGAGATGGTAGTATCTCTGGATAGAATAATTCCCATATGCTGAGGTAGATTTCCGCGGGAGCATGGATTTGATTCTACCCATGGGGGAAGACTGGGATGTGTCAGGTAAGAGACTGAGTAACACCTTGTCTAGTTTTTGTTTTTTTTAAGTTTTTGATGTATATATATATTTTTTGGGTATATAGAAGAGTTTTTAAAAGATGTATTGTTTTCAATATGCATACAAGGGAGCAGTGTGCCTGGTCGATATACCGATACTAGGACATCGTGGGGGTGCTCCGGTTGTAGCAGATTCGGGAGTACCCGTGATAGGTCTCCGGGAGGTTGAAAGAAACCTCTAAGTCCTCATGATGGGAATTCCTCCTCTACGGAGGGGGGAAGTGCCTTTACATTTGTAGAGGCACACTATGGGAGTGCCAGATAATGTCAATTCTCTACTAAGACATGTAGTGCATGCAGTGATATGTTACTCGCAGCACAATGTAGTGCAGGGAGATTAGAGTCTCTCTGGTGATCATATTTTTGTATGCCTTGTCAGGCAATGTTGTACGGGTGTAAAGACCCAACATTTTTCTCTTATACATACTTTTTTTATGTAATGAAAACATTTCAGTCATGCCATATATATCTATATACAATTTTTAGTTTTTACAGTGCCAATGATTTGTACATGATGATGTCTGTGATGTGTTTTAATTTACATGTGATGTACAATTTTTCTTTCCTTAAATCTTATATGTGGGCGAGATACCGATCCATGATGTAATTAGCTAACAAGTCCAAAACACTATTGAGTTTTCTTGGAATGTGTCTATATTCAATGTAATCAAACATTCGTTCAAGACGACGAACTTGCAGGTGGAGACGTATCAGGATAGGATTGCGAATAGCGTAGACACGATTGAGTTGATAGACCACGAGTTGGGAGTCTAAGTAAACAATGATACGAGAGATACCTACGGAGGAGGCTTGGGTCAACAGTCCGATGAAAACATGATATTCTTCCATGTTATTGGTCGTTGGTCCTAAGCAAATACCTCCTGAACTCACCACCTTGTCAAATTGGTAAATGACCCATCTTGCCGAAGCAATGTTCCGGGTATGTCGACTAGCACCATCCGCAAACCCAAAAAAGATAGGAAAGGAAGATGTCATCTTCTCATGAAAACACAAGCACAGTCATGAGTGGCAAAGGTAAAGACTCAAGCACRCGAAAGAAATAGACACACCAAACTAAAATACAATAATGTACAAAGTACACATGCTGGGTAATCTAAGCATAGTATTTTTAAGGTAAAGCCCATTCCGGGGCTCTCCTAGGGAAATTCCATCATAATATACTAATTCGTAGGCACCTCTGTGTAGAAAACGCTTCATGATGTAAGGACTGTGCCACAGAGGTTCTAACTTACCTGTCCCCAATTTATCATGAGCTTGGTCATAGATGAGGACTAAGTCTCCTTCTGCGAAAGTTCGAGGATGGACGGATTTGTTGTATTGACTCTTAATTTGTTTCTGATGTGCCTCATTAACGAGAGCGACATCACGATGTGTTTCATCCATATTGGATAGATACAAGAAATGTTCTTCTTCGACAGAAGTGTGGGGTACGAATTCTACTTTAAGTTTGAGTGATGGAATCTCACACTTGATTGGTAGAACGGCTTCAATGCCATACACCAACTAGAAAGGAGTAACTCCGGTTGCGGTTTTCATGGAAGTGCGATAATCCCAAAGAGCGGAGAAAAGTTGTAGATGCCATGATGTCTTGTTTGCCCCTACCATACGTTGAATCATGGTTTTCAGGACTTTGTTGATGGCCTCAACTTGTCCGTTGGCCTGAGGATAGTAAGGGGATGAGTTTTCATGGCGAAAACCCAATTTGACATGCAGTTCCCTGATCATCTAGTTCTTGAAATGTGCACCATGATCAGTGACAATGGCGCATGGTACACCAAAAAAAGTTATGATATGGTTGAAAAGGAACAGAGATGCGGTACGACCATCGTTCAGGAAGGTAGGCATAGCCTCATCCCATTTGGTAAAGTAGTCGACGACGACGATTATATAACCGTGCCCCTCGGCTGAGGTAGGCTTACAATGCATGAAATCGATACCCCACTTGGCGAGAGGGATGATGGCGATGATGGGGTGCAGCGTAGTAGGGTGGGTGCGTGCCTTCTTGTTAAAGACTTGGCAGGGTGGGCATTTTTCGACTGCCTCGATACAATCCTTGAAAATTGAGGGCCAAAAATAGCCGACACGTAGGATTTTTTGGGCTGTGGCCATCCCAGAAAGGTGACCACCACAGGCGCCAAGGTGACAATCGTTCAGAATGCGTTCAACCTCCTTGTGAACCAGACATCGTCGAAGGATATTGTCAATGCCATGGTGATAGAAAGTGTCGTCAACGATGAGATAACGACGAGAATGGTGGCGAATACATCGACGCTCTTCACGAGAAATGTTAGGCTGAAAAAGTTGGGTTTGAAGGTAAAGGAGAATGTCTCTGTACCAAGGATCAGAGGTGCTGATGAGGAAAAGAGATTCATCGGGGAGAGAATCTCTAGGTTTGATGTCTTCATCGGCATGAGGGAGAGAAAAGATAAGCTCTACAAACACCAGGGACATTTTGGCTTTGGACTTTGTAAATTCAAGATCGAATTCCTGAAGGATAACGATCCATTTAGAATATTTTCCCCCAAGTACTTGACGTGTCAAGACATGGTACATGGGGTTGGAGTCCGCAATCACCATGGTGGTGTGTAATACGATCTAATGGCGGAATCTCTGTGCAACAATGACGGCTACCAGAGCCAGTTTCTTGACATGTGAATATCGGAGTTCGGGTCCAGATAGACTCTTGTTTAGGTAATAAATCACATGTTCTTCACCGTTGGGGTCCTCCTGAACTAACACCATTGCAATATTGGAAGTCGAGGTGGCCAAGTAAAGGATATAGTCATTTGTATACTCCGGAAGGTGCAACAAAGGTGTGTGGGTCAAGGTGTGCTTGAGAGCATCAAATGACCATTGGGCAGTGTCATCCCAGATGAAAGGGGTGTTTTTCTGCAGTAACCGCATGAATTCTTTAGTGATCTCAGCATAGTTGCAAATGAAATGGCGAAGGAAGTTTGCTTTGCCTTGAAAACTTTGGAGTTGGGTTAAATTGGTAGGTGGGGGTAAGGCTAGAATGGACTTAATCTTTAAGGGATCCACCCTGATCCCATCTTTGGAGACAATGAAACCGAGGAGTCGACTGGATTCGACAGCAAAAAGGCACTTATGTGGGTTCAAGCGAATACGGCAGAACCGACATCGAAGAAAAATAGCCCGTAAGTGATCAATGTGATCGGATCGATTGGATGAGTGGGTAGGTAAGTCGTCGAGGTAAGGCTCTGCAATATGCTTGATATCGTGGAAAGCGTATGCCATGGCCCACTGGAAAGTAGCACCAACATTTTTTAGGCCAAAAGGTAGCTTTCGATAGGCGAAAGTTCCCCATGGGCAAATAAAGGCTGTCTTATGTTGATCAGTAGGTAAGATTTCGATCTGGTTATACCCAAAAAATCCATCCATGAAAGAGAAGATTACGCTCCCAGCACAATTATCGATGATTTACTCGATGAAGGGCGTAGGGTAGTTGTCCTTTGGACAAGCTTTGTTGAGGTCCTAATAGTCAACACAAACATGGATGGTCCCTTGTTTTTTTGCAACCAGAACAAGGTTGGAGACCCATTCTGTCAAAGGGACTGGATAGATAAAGCCAGATTTTAGAAGTTTCTCAACTTCTGCCTTTATAGCTGCGATTTTCTTGGGATGAACCGAGCGAAGCTTTTGTCGAACAGGTTTCGCATCAGGGTAAGTCTTGATTTCGTGCACGATGATTGAAGGGTCGATCCCTGGAATTTCCTCGTAGCTCCATGCAAAGACGTCGCAGAATTCTTTAAACAAAGTAGTGTAAGAGACCACTTCTTCGGGTGTGCAATTAGCACCAAGATTAATGTTTTCCACGACACCTTATTTGATCAAAATATCGATAACGATCGTAGTGGAGATGTTACCCATATTCCCCTCAGAGAGAGTATCTTTTGTGAGGATAAGAGATTGTGGAGCATCGGTAACATCGGGAGGGAAGACAGAGTGTATGTCTTGGTGAATTCCTTCCAAAGGCGGGAGAAAAGAGGATCGATGATGGTTATCATCCCAAGGTAGATCGTCAATACTAAGCATTTCCATAATAGATTCGTTAGAAGGGAAAACTTGGGAAATGTAATCGATTGCAAACGATAGGGAATCTAACCATGAGGGCATCGAGTAGGCATCATGTGCCAGTAAATGTGGGTTGTCCGGAGAGGGAGAGCCAGATTGAATAGACACGTATGCGGCCTCAGCTGGGCTAAGTGGCATAGTGTCACCGAGCACATCGAATTCCATAGGACTAGGTACAACCCAAGGATCAGATGATTCCAAGGATTGATAAGGAATAGTCGAGATCATATTGACGATGGAAATATGATGCGCGGTAGGTGGAAGTGGTGTAGGGAAAGTACCCATAAGGCTAGAATCTTTCAACAAACCAACACCAACGCTTTCATATGTAACTGGGTGGTCTCCCAAAAAAGGAATGTTGTTGGTGACAGGGACACAAGCGTCAGGTGTACAGAAATCAAGTTGATCGATGGTGAAAATTTTTCCTTGATGGGGGAATTGTACACATCGAAACACCGACGAGGCGACGACAATCATAGCATAGAACCAACTTCTTCCAAGTAGTAGGTTGTAATCGAGGGGGGCATCGACTACCTCGACATCAACGGTAATAGTTTTTCTGCCNTGCCGAAGCAATGTTCCGGGTATGTCGACTAGCACCATCCGCAAACCCAAAAAAGATAGGAAAGGAAGATGTCATCTTCTCATGAAAACACAAGCACAGTCATGAGTGGCAAAGGTAAAGACTCAAGCACGCGAAAGAAATAGACACACCAAACTAAAATACAATAATGTACAAAGTACACATGCTGGGTAATCTAAGCATAGTATTTTTAAGGTAAAGCCCATTCCGGGGCTCTCCTAGGGAAATTCCATCATAATATACTAATTCGTAGGCGCCTCTGTGTAGAAAACGCTTCACGATGTAAGGACTGTGCCACAGAGGTTCTAACTTACCTGTCCTCAATTTATCATGATCTTGGTCATAGACGAGGACTAAGTCTCCTTCTGCGAAAGTTCGAGCATGGACAGATTTGTTGTATTGACTCTTAATTTGTTTCTGATGTGCCTCATTAACGAGAGCGACATCACAATGTGTTTCATCCATATTGGATAGATACAAGAAATGTTCTTCTTCGACAGAAGTGTGGGGTACGAATTCTACTTTAAGTTTGAGTGATGGAATCTCACACTTGATTGGTAGAACGACTTCAATGCCATACACAAACTAGAAAGGAGTAACTCCGGTTGCGGTTTTCATGGAAGTGCGATAATCCCAAAGAGCGGAGAAAAGTTGTAGATGCCATGATGTCTTGTTTTCCCCTACCATACGTTGAATCATGGTTTTCAGGACTTTGTTGATGGCCTCAACTTGTCTGTTGGCCTGAGGATAGTAAGGGGATGAGTTTTCATGGCGAAAACCCAATTTGACATGCAGTTCCCTCATCATCTGGTTCTTGAAGTGTGCACCATGATCAGTGACAATGGCGCATGGTACACCAAAACAAGTTATGATATGGTTGAAAAGGAACAGAGATGCGGTACGACCATCGTTCAGGAAGGTAGGCATAGCCTCATCCCATTTGGTAAAGTAGTCGACGACGACGATTATATAACCGTGCCCCTCGGCTGAGGTAGGCTTACAATGCATGAAATCGATACCCCACTTGGCGAGAGGGATGATGGCGATGATGGGGTGCAGCGTAGTAGGGTGGGTGCGTGCCTTCTTGTTAAAGACTTGGCAGGGTGGGCATTTTTCGACTGCCTCGATACAATCCTTGAAAATTGAGGGCCAAAAATAGCCGACACGTAGGATTTTTTGGGCTGTGGCCATCCCAGAAAGGTGACCACCACAGGCGCCAAGGTGACAATCGTTCAGAATGCGTTCAACCTCCTTGTGAACCAGACATCGTCGAAGGATATTGTCAATGCCATGGTGATAGAAAGTGTCGTCAACGATGAGATAACGACGAGAATGGTGGCGAATACATCGACGCTCTTCACGAGAAATGTTAGGCTGAAAAAGTTGGGTTTGAAGGTAAAGGAGAATGTCTCTGTACCAAGGATCAGAGGTGCTGATGAGGAAAAGAGATTCATCGGGGAGAGAATCTCTAGGTTTGATGTCTTCATCGGCATGAGGGAGAGAAAAGATAAGCTCTACAAACACCAGGGACATTTTGGCTTTGGACTTTGTAAATTCAAGATCGAATTCCTGAAGGATAACGATCCATTTAGAATATTTTCCCCCAAGTACTTGACGTGTCAAGACATGGTACATGGGGTTGGAGTCCGCAATCACCATGGTGGTGTGTAATACGATCTAATGGCGGAATCTCTGTGCAACAATGACGGCTACCAGAGCCAGTTTCTTGACATGTGAATATCGGAGTTCGGGTCCAGATAGACTCTTGTTTAGGTAATAAATCACATGTTCTTCACCGTTGGGGTCCTCCTGAACTAACACCATTGCAATATTGGAAGTCGAGGTGGCCAAGTAAAGGATATAGTCATTTGTATACTCCGGAAGGTGCAACAAAGGTGTGTGGGTCAAGGTGTGCTTGAGAGCATCAAATGACCATTGGGCAGTGTCATCCCAGATGAAAGGGGTGTTTTTCTGCAGTAACCGCATGAATTCTTTAGTGATCTCAGCATAGTTGCAAATGAAATGGCGAAGGAAGTTTGCTTTGCCTTGAAAACTTTGGAGTTGGGTTAAATTGGTAGGTGGGGGTAAGGCTAGAATGGACTTAATCTTTAAGGGATCCACCCTGATCCCATCTTTGGAGACAATGAAACCGAGGAGTCGACTGGATTCGACAGCAAAAAGGCACTTATGTGGGTTCAAGCGAATACGGCAGAACCGACATCGAAGAAAAATAGCCCGTAAGTGATCAATGTGATCGGATCGATTGGATGAGTGGGTAGGTAAGTCGTCGAGGTAAGGCTCTGCAATATGCTTGATATCGTGGAAAGCGTATGCCATGGCCCACTGGAAAGTAGCACCAACATTTTTTAGGCCAAAAGGTAGCTTTCGATAGGCGAAAGTTCCCCATGGGCAAATAAAGGCTGTCTTATGTTGATCAGTAGGTAAGATTTCGATCTGGTTATACCCAAAAAATCCATCCATGAAAGAGAAGATTACGCTCCCAGCACAATTATCGATGATTTACTCGATGAAGGGCGTAGGGTAGTTGTCCTTTGGACAAGCTTTGTTGAGGTCCTAATAGTCAACACAAACATGGATGGTCCCTTGTTTTTTTGCAACCAGAACAAGGTTGGAGACCCATTCTGTCAAAGGGACTGGATAGATAAAGCCAGATTTTAGAAGTTTCTCAACTTCTGCCTTTATAGCTGCGATTTTCTTGGGATGAACCGAGCGAAGCTTTTGTCGAACAGGTTTCGCATCAGGGTAAGTCTTGATTTCGTGCACGATGATTGAAGGGTCGATCCCTGGAATTTCCTCGTAGCTCCATGCAAAGACGTCGCAGAATTCTTTAAACAAAGTAGTGTAAGAGACCACTTCTTCGGGTGTGCAATTAGCACCAAGATTAATGTTTTCCACGACACCTTATTTGATCAAAATATCGATAACGATCGTAGTGGAGATGTTACCCATATTCCCCTCAGAGAGAGTATCTTTTGTGAGGATAAGAGATTGTGGAGCATCGGTAACATCGGGAGGGAAGACAGAGTGTATGTCTTGGTGAATTCCTTCCAAAGGCGGGAGAAAAGAGGATCGATGATGGTTATCATCCCAAGGTAGATCGTCAATACTAAGCATTTCCATAATAGATTCGTTAGAAGGGAAAACTTGGGAAATGTAATCGATTGCAAACGATAGGGAATCTAACCATGAGGGCATCGAGTAGGCATCATGTGCCAGTAAATGTGGGTTGTCCGGAGAGGGAGAGCCAGATTGAATAGACACGTATGCGGCCTCAGCTGGGCTAAGTGGCATAGTGTCACCGAGCACATCGAATTCCATAGGACTAGGTACAACCCAAGGATCAGATGATTCCAAGGATTGATAAGGAATAGTCGAGATCATATTGACGATGGAAATATGATGCGCGGTAGGTGGAAGTGGTGTAGGGAAAGTACCCATAAGGCTAGAATCTTTCAACAAACCAACACCAACGCTTTCATATGTAACTGGGTGGTCTCCCAAAAAAGGAATGTTGTTGGTGACAGGGACACAAGCGTCAGGTGTACAGAAATCAAGTTGATCGATGGTGAAAATTTTTCCTTGATGGGGGAATTGTACACATCGAAACACCGACGAGGCGACGACAATCATAGCATAGAACCAACTTCTTCCAAGTAGTAGGTTGTAATCGAGGGGGGCATCGACTACCTCGACATCAACGGTAATAGTTTTTCTGCCNATCCATTTCAGTTTGGATGTATCTGTGTAGAGCCCCACGGTATTTCAGAACCAAATGTCGTTCGGAGTCTTTGATACCTAGCTTGGTGCGCAAGGTATGGAAGGTGTTGGTGAACTCCAGAACTACTTGGCCCTTCTCTTTCTGCAGTGTGGTCCATCTCATGTATTGTTCCTCATAGTTGCCAACAGGGTAGTATTGTTCCTTTACTGCATCCACAAAAAAATCCCAAGTGGGATCGACACCATATATTCCAGACTCTTCTGTGGAACTCTGATCCTAGTAAGTTTCCCACCAATGTTTGACATGGGGGAGAGCCTTAAGGAGTGCGAAGGTGATCTTTTCCTTGTCTGAAAAATTATGAACAGAGAAATAACCTTCTAGCAGATTTAACCATTTATCTAGGGCATCTACATCTATTTGACCTTCAAATATGGGAATATCAAAATTAACCTGTACCTTGAAAGGCTAGGTGCCTCCAAAGTGGTCTCTTGATGAAAATGCACCTGATTCTATCGGTAGGCGTTGAAGGATGTGGGAAAATTTCTCCATCATTTCGTCCCTCTGTCACGTGAGAGCTTGCTCAAGCAGCAGACAGATAGGATTGTCTGCTCCATCGTTTTTCTTTTCTTCCGCCATTGAGGGTTTCTTGGGTGTCCAAGAGCGATTTTCCTCGAGAGAGACAAGCTCGAGACCCATCCTTCTATACTCAGACCTCGTCAGGGACATGCACTGAAAAAAACGAACAAGAGCAGCCTGCTCTGATACCACTGATCCAAATTATTTTTGGCACGAAATGAGAGCGGAGATATAATAAAGAAATGCACAGAGATATCGCGTATATCCAGTAATATAACAGAAACATATCAGATATGAAACCATAAACACTGAGATAGAGTAATACACGATTTCTATTAATGAAAGAAATGTACAGAGACTATAAAAATACAGAGTGAAAGACTCGCTAGAATGGTGGTAGCTTATCTCTGAGAAGAGATGTGATGGCTACTCACATTCGCAAGAATATGGTTACAATGAGGCTCTGGAGGCCTTTTTACAATAATNTCATCAGTCTGCATCATCAGCAATCATGTCAGACTTGTCCACATCATATCATCAAATCAAATGTAATATCGCAGTAAATAAATCAACCCAAATAGCACACTCCCTGACTCAATATGGAGTCTAAGGGGTTCCATCAATGCCTCTACATCCTCAAGGTCCAAAACCCTGCACACTCAGTAAAACCGAGTCAATAGCACCTTCCTATGTCAATGTAGAAAAACATCATGTCATCTATCATAACGCATCATAATTAAGAACAAATGTTTTAATATCATAATAGTCTAGACCACTTGCGAGCAAGTGTCCTCAAAGAATAAGTTTTCTCAGTGCGCCAGAGCGGGATGTTACAATAAAGTCCCAAATCCTTAGATGTAATTCTCATCCCAGGTGTTGTTATTTGATCATATTTACACATCAATAAAATATTAATCTCCTCAGCAATTAAATACTTCTCATCTTCTTCTACAGTGGTCATAAAATCAAATTTCACGATGCCCTTTCAAACTAAAAGACTCATAAATATCCATATTAAGCAATTCTTCCAAAAAACTACTTATTATCTAAAAAAGTTCACAAATCTCCATTTTAAATACCATTCTTCCGAAAATACTTATCTTCTCTTTCTTCAATGGAATAAATGTTCTCATATAATGCTACGCCATTCTTGGACAAGAAAGCAAGGACTACAATCGAGGAAAATTTAGAAACTTTCTCTTTTCATCTATGGGATAGAATCTGTTCTCAAATATTCAAACATATGGGTGAAATCACGAAGGTGGGTTACACTTTCGTGACAATCAGGTTTCCAAAATTCTGAAAAAAAAAATTCGACTGAACTAATAATCTTTTTCGGCCGAAAGATACTTTTTTCAGTCGAACAAATTTTCGGTCGAAAACATAAACGTCAAATCGAACGGTGCAATAACCGTCCCCTCGATTTGCGTGAACAATTTTGGTCGGCCGAATATTTTCTTTTCGGAAATAAGTGTTCGACCGAACAATTATTTGGCCGAACTATATTTCGGCCGAAAAATAGTTCGGCCGAACTATCTTTTGGCCGAAGATTTGTTCGGCCGAAAGAGTTTTTATATATTAACCACACATCGATTTGGGAATGTTTTACAAAATTTTGTTGTTCGTTGTGTGGCTGTCGCTCGCTGTATGATGTCGTTTGTTCACTGTATGCTGTCGTTCGCTGTGTGGTTGTCGCCGAGGAGGTCGTCGGGACGTGAGCGCAGTTGTGCTTGTCACCGAGGAGGTCACCGGGACGTGAGCACAACTGAGGTAAGTTTCTAAACCGTAAGTTTTTAAAGTATGATTCGAATGTTTTAGGTTTTTAGCTGGCCAACACTACGAATTGGATGGAGATAATGTGAAAATCATCCAAGGAAAAA